>APFE031130351.1:39618-52177 GCA_000404065.3 Pinus taeda
AAGAATTCCCAACTCAAACAAAAGATTCTTATGGAATTGCACACCTCTCCCTTAGGAGGGCACTTAGGATTTTTAAAAACTTACCACAGGGTTAAGAAGGAATTTTTTTGGATTAACTTAAATATGATATTCAAAAATTTGTGGCAGAATGTTTGGTTTGCCAACAAAATAAAGGTGAAACAACTAAGACCCCAGGTCTATTACAACCTTTATCCATTCCAAGTCAATGTTGGGAGGAGGTTTTAATGGATTTTATGACAGGTTTACCCAAGTCCGAAGGAAAGAGTGTCATCAGATTGGAACCTGAAGCAGTCACAGAAACAAGGACTTTACAGTGACGAAATCGATCAATTTAAGAGTATCTCATCAAGTGGAAGAACTTACCCACTGAAGATTCCACATGGGAGGATGAGAATTTTATACAGAAGTGTCCATAACTACTCAAGCGTTGAGGACAACAATTTTCTGAAGCAGAGGGGCATGTTAAGTCCCTATAATACTAGTGTATTCCCTTATTAGTATTGTCATTATAACCCCTTATCATTCTTATTGTGCCCATGTTGTCCCCATATTATTATTATTAGCCCACATAAAAACCCATTATTGTTATTGTTGTGCCCTTACATTATTATTGTTATGTCGGCTCTGATTATATTATGATCCTTTAGACTCCTATATATAGAAAGGAGGTATCATCCAAGAATTGTTCAATTGTGTAATGTAAAGGAGGTTGCCTCCTTGAAGAGGTTGATTTTGAAGTCGTCGATCTATCTTTTCTTCTATTTTGTGAGTTGGTTGCATAACACCCAACATTATCCCACTTGTTATTTTCTTTCGACAAGGGGCCAAGGGGTCATTGGTCCAACCCTGCAATTCCCATTGTTTCTCTACACCAAGAGAACTTCTCAATGCTCACATGGTTTGTCAATGCATCTGCAGTATTCTTTAAATTGTCCACCTTTACCAGCAATGCCTTTTTGTCCTCAACCATATCCCTCACAAAGTGATACTGAACACCAATGTGCTTTGTCTTTGAATGATAAGCAAGGTTCTTTGCCAAGAAAATTTCACTTTAGCTACCATAGTCTATCCTTATAGCTCGTTGTACTAACCCCATACTTGAACACAGTCTCTGCAACCAAACTACTTCCTTGCTTGCACGAGTGGCCGCCATGTATTCTGCCTCTGTAGTTGAATGTGCCACTACATACTGCCTCTTACTCATCAAACTAACTTCACCTAAAAATAGTTTAAAGAGATGCCCACTTGTAGATATTTTTTTATCCATATCTCCAACCCAGTCTACATCAACAAAGCCACGTATGTCCAAAACTCTGTCCAATATTGGTCTTCCTTGGTAGCATAGAACATAATCACTAGTGCCACACAAATACCTGAAAACTCATTTCACTGTTGTCCTATGCTCCTTCCCTCATTTTGACATAAATATGCTTAATACTCCCACTGCACGTGCAATGTATGGTCCAGTACTAATCGTTGCATACATCAGACTACCGATTGCATTTGCGTTTGGAACACGTGACATGTACTCTTGCTCTTCTTGTGTCTTAGGACACTGTTCAATAGATAACTTTACACCTACATGAATAAGAACCTTCACCGACTTACTATCTTGAATATTAAACCTCTGCAATATTGTCTCGACATACTTCCTCTAGTTTAACCAGAGCTTCCTCTTTGCCCGATCTCGTTTAATTTCCATGCCCAAAATATAGTTTGCAGCACCAAGATCTTTCATGTCAAATTTGGAGGATAATTGGGTCTTCAATTCTTGGATAATTTCTTTGTTATTTCCAATCAATAACATATCATCCACATACAAGACCAAATAAATAACATGGTCACCAATTAATTTAAAATACACACAGTGATCTGCTTTACTTCTGGTGAAGCCAAGTCCCCATATATATGTATCAAATTTATGATACCATATCCTTGGTGATTGTTTTAACCCATACATAGACTTTCTTAACCTGCATACCAGTGCTTTCTTATCCTTCACCGCAAATCCTTCAGGTTGCTTCATGTAGATCTCTTCTTCCAGATCCGAGTGAAGAAATGTCGTTTTCACATCCATCTATTCTACCTCAAAATCAAAAGCAACAACAATAGATAAAAGTAATCTAATAGAGGCTACCTTGCAACAGGAGGAAAAATATCACCAAAATAAATTCTCGGCACCTGGGAATAACCTTTGCTACCAACCTAGCTTTGTATTTCTCCATTTCTGCCAATGGGTTTCCTTCGAGCTGACAACTACACCAGATACCAAGCCTCATTTTTGTGCAAAGATGCCATTTCATCAACCATGGCCTCTTTCTAGAGTTTTCCATCCTCTGAATATACTCCTTTCCTCACAGTTCTGGGATCATCATCAGTAATAGATAAAGAAAAATTTGAACAAAAAGCAAGTAGACTATACCTTTTTGGATGTCTTCTTTCTCGAACTGATCTTCTCATAGCTGGAGTTTGTGGCTCTTCATCTTCTGATTCCTCTTCTGTTGTAGAGTCTAATTCCTTCTCCTTTAGCTCAAACTCTATCCTCATAGGTTCCTTTGGTAGGACTTCATGTTTAATAACATCTTTCACCTCTCTAAACACCACATCATGGTTGTACACAACCTTCCTTGTTTCTAGGTTCCAAAGCTTATAACCTTTTAAAGTGTCCTTATACACAATGAACATTCACCTTTCAGATTTACTATCCAACTTGGTTTTCTTCTCCTTTGGAACATGTACATATGCATCACATCCAAATACCCTCAGATGTGAAAGAGAGGGTCTCTTACCAGTCCATACCTCTTGTGGAATCTTATCCTCCAACGCTGATGAAGGTGATCTGTAGACCAGGTAACACGCAGTCTCCACCGCCTGTGCCTAGAATTCTTGTCCTAACCTGGCATCACTGAGCATGCTTCTTGCATTTTCCATCAACGTCTTGTTCATTTTTTTGGTAACTCCATTTTGCTGAGGTGTGTATGGATTAGTCTTCTGTCATGCTATACCACACTTCTTACAAAACTCTTCAAATTCCTTCTTGCAAAACTCTCGACCGTTATCTGTCCTCAACACCTTTATCTTCTTGTCTATTTAGTTTTCCACTAGAGCCTTAAATTCTTTAAACCTGTTAAAGACTTCAAATTTCTTCGTGAGGAAATATATCCATTTATTTCTTGAGAAGTCAGTTATAAATGATAAATAGTACACAAACTTACCTAATGATGGAACCAACACAGGTCCAAACACATCATTGTGCACAAGCTCTAAAATTCTTTTCTTCGTCTTAACACCAAAGGGGAAACTCACCCCATTCTGCTTCCCATGTACACAATTTTCCCAAAAATCAAAATCCAGAGAGCAATTCGACATACCTTCCACCATAACATTACCATGAAGTATTCGAAGGCCCTTATCTCCAATATGTCCAAGCCTTTGATACCATAGCATGGTATTTTCTCAAGAGACCACTAGATTTTTTGCTCCACTTTCAGGAACCACAAAAATGTTGCACCCATCAATAATAGTGCTACCCTGAAGCTTGTGTAGAGTTCCAATCCGAACTCCCTGCATCAATACGAGTGCTCCCCAAACCATCTTGCAGGTATCTTTCTCAAACATTGTTTTTACAACTGCATCATCCAGCTTGCTTATAAAATTCATATTTCTAGCCAATGTAGGAATATGCAGAACACCCGGAAGTGTTTTAATCCTTCCACCTTGCAACTTCAACTTGACTTTTCTGCGACTGAATATTATAGCCTTCCTGTCATCCCCTAAGAAGACATCACCACCATCATATTTATCATACTCACATAACCACTCCCTGTGGGGAGTGAATTGAAAGGATGCACCTGAGTCAATCAACCATGCCTCATGATCTACATGTGTACTTGAAAGATGAAGCCAAATACACATCCCCACCTTCATCTGAGGTGGTTTTCACCTCTATAGAAGGAGCATAATCAGATCTCTTTACTTTCTCAGGAGCTTTAAATCTATAGGCCTTTTTGAAGTGCCCTTCCTTTCGCATTTCCAACAAGCATTTAAAGGTTTTCCTGGAGATTTAGATCTCCCACTTGATGACTTATTTTTGTTTATGTTCTGGGACCATCCTTGTATAGACAAGGCATCACCATTTGCCCCTTTGTATTTTTCCGTCTCATCTCCTCTAATAAAAAGGATAAGACTATTTCATCAAACTACAAGGCAATTGCATTGCTACCTATTGCAACAACCAGACTATCCCATGAATCTGTTAGAGAACACAACAAACTGATGCACTTATCTTCATCTTAAATTTTAATATCATCATATAACAACTGGCTTACCGCAGTATTAAAGGCGTTCATATGCTATGTCACTGAGTCTCCATACTTCATCCTTGGGTTATACAAATTTTTCCATAGGAACAATTTTTTCTCCAGAGACTTACGTTGGTACAAAGTCCCTAAATTGTCCCACAAAGCCTTCACTGAAGCTTCTCCTGATACATTCAACAATATTGAATATGAGATACACAATCGTATTATGCTCTTTGCCTTCCGATCCAACTTTGTCCAATCTTCAGCTGACATTGTCGGTTGTATAGTACCCGGATCTAACACGATCCATTGATCTTTTTCCACCAGCAGATCCTCCATATTGAGATTCCACAACCCAAAATTATGACCATTAAATTTCTCGATCTCTATTTTCCCACTTCTCGCCATCTTCTTTCACCACAAGAATCGATCTTGCAGATCTCCCATTGAAGAAGGTCTACCACAGGCCCGAGAAAAACCCCTCAACAACAAAGGCATCCCCTTGAAGCCGAAACAACTCTGATAACAAATGTAGGTTTTAATCATGTACAAAAATTACCTGCATATGAATTCTAAAAACAAAAAATAAACAATAGCGAGAGCATAAAACATAATATAGATATACACAAATATTTTCCCTGGATCCCAAAACCGAGACTACCAGATTGATTTTTCATTATATTCTTTTCAATGTTACAATACATATATACATGCCGAAACATCCATAAACCCCAATCCATTAACCCTGTATTAGAACATTACCCTAGTTCCCTTGACTAGATGTACAAGATACCATAGACAGAAAACCATCATGTCCAAAACCATGTGAAAAACCCATGCACAAAACCATAGGTAGGTCTGCCCACCTAATATAGGGTCCAACAACAAAAAATTTCCCCGCGACGCTACCCCGAACCCCATAGAGGGGGGCTACTACCCCCCTCAAGCCCCCTGCTATGCCCTACGCAACGAAAGGGGGACTAGCCACCCCCCCTTTAACCCCCTGGCTTCATTACTGGGGCTAGTCGTGGAAAGAATATAACACACACCCAACAGTCGCCATATAGGGGGCACCAACATTTCCAAAAGAAGGAAAAGGACTAGGATTCCCATCAAAGGGGTTTCCTTGGTTGGTAGACTTAGGAACTATAGCCATTAGTCTCAACCTAAGATCTACTAAGGATTATTTCCATAGGAAGGATATTATTCCACGGTCAATTAATTTTTAGAAATTAACAACAAATAAATAAAAGAAGGGGTAATTAGGCACAAAGGTTTGCCAAGCAACTATGAACTGCAATATACACCTTGGCAAACCAAGGATTTAACGTACAACAACCAATCTCCCCGAATGTTGTGTTTGGTGTATCACGGTATACAAGGTGACAAACTCAGTTACCTATGGATGGATAACAACCTATAGGGGACACCCAAAATATAAGCGATGGTACGTGGGAGTGCAGTCCGTAGTAGTGTTGTATAATGTGTAACCGTTTGATTAGAGCGTTCTCATATACTTACCATGCATGGAGTGCCTCTAATATACCCAAAAGTACTGAAGAGCGATCCTATACACTTCTGTATGTGGAATGGGATTTCACCCTCAGGATACAATGTTAGCAAATGACGACAACTCCTAAGTTTAACGACGTTGGAACATGTCTCTAACCTAAACCTCTAGATGTTTGCATTAATTTACAAATCCTCCTTAGGTTACTTGAGATAATTTTTAAGTTTATTTTCAATTAAGTTTCGATTTTAAGGCTCAAAACGATGTCACCTAAGCACTTATGATGTAACTATCGTGATAAAATGATTCTTTCCGTTTTGATGAAAGATAATATATTAAGGGAAGAGATTCAAGCAGTGATGCAATAACAAAAAATGCAGCAAACAAAACTTCCTAACTAGATCTTTCACTTTCATTTCCCAAATGCAACCACCAAAAGCGAAATAATTTCATTTTTCTTTCAATGAATGAGAATGCACTCGATGCACTTTTAGCTTTCAATCACTAAACAATGTAACCTATGTCCAATGATAAATATCAAAGAATGACTTTTCAATGCAATGTGATCTAATGCTTTTTACGAAAGGTTAATTATGAGATGAAAACTAAATGAATGCGAAATCAATTTCCTTATGATTACAGAAGTACTACTACTGTTCAATCAACAGGAAATTAGTATTTTCCCACTCATACAAACAACAAACAAATATTTTAATTGACTCAAAGTATGAGAGACTCAATCAAAATGAATTTTTTACCACTTCAAGCATGGGATAAACTTTTTCACACCACAAAGTAACTGAAGGTAAACAGACATGATCTGATGTACACAGAGCAAGAGGATGACCTCAGAGATCAGGACACACTAGGGTTTTTAGCAGAAACCCTACAAATTCTCAATTTTAAGGACCAACAATACTTTTCATAGCAAAACCCGTGCTGACGGGGTCATCAATGCTACTTTACATAGCAAAATCCGTGCTGGTAGCACTACTTTACACAACAAAACCCATGCTGGACGAGAAACTGGACCAACACATGCAAATAGTTGAAGACAGGGTTTCCAACGTGACTGTATTGGGAAAAATCAGCATTGTCCACATGACTGTAACTAATAAAAACGCGCTAAGCGAGGAAATTTTAGGAAAAACAAGTAGATCTTGAGCAAAACCCTAGACCTGATACCCTAAATGACCGACTACTCAGAGTATAGACTCAAAGGAAATCAAAACCAAGCATCATTGGAAGGTGGCCAAACTAATAAAAAAGGCCAAATGCAAAAGGAGGGTTGAAAGGGCTATAGGCTCCCCAGTGAAGTCGCCAATTTTTTTATCTAGGCAATCCCTTCTACGGATAGAAGCGATCCCTCTAGTCCTATGAGAGGATATAGCAACAAACTGAACAAACAAGTGCAACCTTTCCTAGTTTATGTTGGAAAGTGCAAAGTAAGACATATAAGTTACCTCACTCTAATGCTAAGCGCTCGTTGATGTCGTCCTCGACCTTATCGCTTCCAAGTTCAATCCTCTTTATGTCTTCACAGAAGAGTACCTGTGAGGAAGATCAAGCAAGAGAGAAAAAAGCATACATAACATAGTTCACTCTAACATAAACTACATGAAAGGGCAAGGAGCATCATGCTAAATGAATAATGATTTATACACTTATGGAAAGTAAACACCGGATGTATTTATTAATAGAAATGAGGGAAGCATATAACCATAGGTGCCTTGATGTTGGAAGCCTCCTTTGTGGTGGATTTCCAAGTCCAAGCCAAGACCATTCAAGCACTCCTTTTCCTTAGTTAGATGGGCAACATTTAGGCATAGTTTTAGCATAGGAATGCAACCAAGCAATGAACAACTAGTTGGGGATAGAAGGGACTTGATTTATAGGAAAGGAGAGGGAGTTAGGGATCCACAAAAGAGGGAGAAAGGTCCACATCTCAAGGGGAAGATCCCTAAAGGTAACATCAAGGACTCAAAATGGGAGAACTTGACCATATCTTCATTGAACAATATCTAACTCGTCGTTCTCAAGGCTTCTAGTAAGAGAATCTTCTCCTTCACTTTAGGAAAAATTGCCAGAAGAGGTTGAGTGCGGGTTTTCCTATCAAAAGTTGCGCTGGAAATGCTAGGTCAACATGTTGCAACAAGCCATCAGTAGCAAAGCACACTAATCCTGAAAACTAGGGTTTCGGGCAAATTTCTCTAGAATTCTCTTAGGGAAACTCTTCTTCTCTTCTTCAGGGAGGTTTCTGTATGTGTTTGATGGTGAGTACACTGACAACTTTCGTCATTTTGATGCTTCAGGACACGGGACGGGAGGTGTGACAAAATGCTGTGTAATATTCGCCACCACCCAACACTGAATGTTCTAAGGAAACACTCTTTAGTCGAGGATAACCTAGTTGATCAAGAAAAACAACATCTTAGAGGCCACACAATGCCCAAACCTCTCTCCCTTACAACATCAGATCGACCATAATTAAACCGGGACTCCTGGGAACATAATCACCTCCCATAAGAGTCAATATACATTTAAAAATTTGTAGAACCATAATGAATTCTTGTTCCATAACCCCTGTCACCTCCCATGCTACTGCATCGACATTCCTTGCCACGCAGCCCGTCTTAATTCCCATTTGTACCTTATGAATGGTGACATAGTTCCTTTGGTGGTTCCAGATCCCCATAATTAGGCACCCTCATCGAGGAAGAAGATAATTAATACTTAGTATACCATTAATTTTAGAATTATTTTAATATAGAATATTAAAATATGTAAATGTAACTGTTGTGAGGAGAAATAGTGTTTTAAACAAATTTGATTTTGAAGTTATTTTAATATAGAAATATAAACCAAACTAAATTAATTTTAACTCTGGATCTATCAAGTGTTGAGAGGGATCAAATCTCTCGAGGTGCAAACGTTTCTTCAAGCACATTGAGAGATTTGATCCCTCTTGACACTTAATAGATCCAGAGTGAAGTTGGATATATGATGATTTTAAAAATATAATATTATTTAAGTTTTTGTTTAATAAGTGAATTTTAATAGAAAATATTTAATTTAGAATAGATTAATTCCCAACTTATGATATATTTTCAATGTTGGCCATAAAGAAAAAACACTTCAATATAGACAGTGAATAACATAATTAGATCAACTTTATATAGACAGAAATAAAGTAATTGATAATAAAATTTTATAATTTTTTTCATAATTGTTTTTTATTTTTACTAATAGGAAGATGTGTTATTCCTTCTTTCTTTTTTTGGTAGGCAAGCACCCATGGGGGATTTGAACCAGTGACCTATCACAAGGAGTGCCTTAACAGTGCACCCATTCACCGTCAATCCAAAGTCCCGTGGGCAAGATGTGTTATTCCTTCATTACACATAATATATAGAATAATATTGATATTACAACCCACTACGAAGGATATGCGAAATTCAGTCCAGTTTAACATAGATTTTACATGTGGTATTTAAAAAAAAATTATAACAAAAAAAAATCAATGTCAACCATAAAGAGAATGAGCTCCTTTCCAATCCACACTTTTTAATTCTAAATATAAAGGAGAACACTATTAAAATATTATATAAAAACAATTAAAACAAAAAAAGTTCTTTAAAACATTTATAAAAAGAAGATGTGGATATAATATACAGATATATAATATATATTATTTTCAAGTTCAGATCAGCTTCTAAAACAACCAAGATAGCAAATTTTCAGTAACAAAATTCACCTCAAGATTTGATTCTTCCTCAATCTGATAGTCGAACTTAGATATAAGTGAAGATCTAACTGCAATGATACTATATAAAATATATATATATATTATATAATTAATATAAATAGTATTTAATTTAATATTTTAACTAAACAATGGTGATAAGTTTGATAGGTGTTGTTTATGGAGGCGATCATTTCACTTGGACCACCATTTTACCATTTCTTGCAAGAATCTGATCATTTTTTTTCCAAAAATCTGAATGTGGGAGTATTTGAATCATTTTTTTGATTTTGGACCACCATTTTACCATTTCTTGCAAGAATCCGATCAATTTTTTTCCCAAAATTGTGACACTGAGAATGTTTGAATCTTTTTTTTGATTTTGGATATGAATTCAACACCACCAAAAACTAGACACCTAAAATCTTAAAACTTTACAACTATAACCCAGAATTTTTTTATCAAAATTATATCAAAATAAAATCATATCAAAATTTCTATTATTAAAACTAAAACATCACCTTGTTAAAATATAATTTTGATAATTTAAATGGAAAATAACTTGAGTAAATTCTCCACAGCCAACGAACTTTGACAGCTCCGCCCCTAAAACCCTGCTACTTATAAATTATAATATTCAACTATTTAAACTAATCAGTCCATTATAATATTCAACTATTTAAACTCATCAGTCCATTATAATAATAATGAAACATACAAATAAACTATTCAATATTATTGATTAAAATTGTAATATTCAACTCTTTAATCCTACCCATCTCTTATAATATATAAAAATAAATTATAAAATATGATTTAATTAAAAATATATCTATCACATAATAATAATAACAATCCCAGTCATTCAAACACAAACCTCATTTATTCATGTCATGTCAACTAATTTGTACCAACAAATTCGAACACACAAAATCGAGGCTTTCTGGAGCCCTTCCCGAGCCACACGTGTACTTGTTCTTAGTTTTTTATAATTTAAAATTGAAATTTCCTTTTCAATGCTTTCTGGATCTGAAAGACTTCTCTCGCCTTTTAAAATGTTTACTGTATCCCTGACCTTCACATCCCAACTGAAAAAGAGCATAAATGATAAGACACATAATGTGCTTTGCAAGCTTTCGACGCAGGGACCGAGAAAAACACATCAGATCTACGTACGCCTTCGCAGATTGATGTTTTTGTTAGATCTGTCTCACATCGAGAATCGCATACATATACATTTTTTCCATCTGGGTTATGGTCAGATCCAATTTCGGTGAGAGGGTCTGAGTTTCTTCAGTTTCACGATCAAGACCAACGGCATTTGAAGACCATGAGAAGGTAAAGAATTACACAATTTTTGCATTGTTTGAGCTCATTTAGGTTTATTATATTGTTGGGTTTTTGTGTATCAGGGGATTAGCTGCACATGGCTATGATGTTGTACCAAGGAGAGGGCAGCTGGGGAGTAGACAGCTGCGGCAATTCAGTGCAAGCATAAAAGTATTGGCTGGGAGATTATCCGTTGCCCTGGTGGTGTTGATAATCTGCACTATATCTCTCTTTTTTCGCCTCAGGGAAGACAGGATTGTCACTCAATCCTTGGTAATATTGCCAATCTTCCGCGCACACAACAACACACATGTCACGAATTCTTCAAACGTTTAACAAAATTCAATTCTCATGGTTTACTCTAGCATTCTGGTTATAATGTTAGCAACATGCTGTTTTAATTATAATTTATCTATTTCGCCCCACAAATTTTCTTTCACAATTCTTTGCAAATAAAATCGTAGGAAAAAGGCTACTGGTGTAATCACAGGTATATAAAGCGGTTAGACTAATATGCCTATCTACCACTGCACTTTGTACTATGTGCCCTAGAGCTCAGATAGGAGTGAGGAGATCCATAAACATCCCGTGTTATTTTTTTCTGAGGGAATAATCTCACCCCACCTTCACAAATAAAGCAAATAATGGAGATGCTGGTACTATCCCAGTCCCTACGGAGCTCTCGCCCTTCTTGTCCCGAATCTCAGGATGGGAGGTGGATTGACTGCCAACTGCAAACGGACAATCGGAATTGCTCCTGAGACCATTATGGACTTAGCACGAGAACATCCACCAATCGAGTTAATTCTTGAGGTTACAAACACTGTGTTTGTGTGTATATGTAATATTGTATTAACTCTAGATATTGCATTGAGTGCATTGATTACGGACACTAGCATAGACACATGAAATATGCCTCTGTACCATTGCATTTTGTAGAATGTGCGCGAGCTCTACAACTCAGATAGAAATGGGGGATCCATAAACATTCTGTGTTTCGAATACTGTCATCCCACCCTCAGACATTCAAGTGAAGAATGGGGGTGCTGGCACCCTGCCGACCCACCTGGAGCTTCCCCTTCATCTCCAGAATCTGAGGATGGCAGGTGGATCTACTGCCAGCTCCATAGATGACTGCCTGCTAAACTCCAAGGGACAATGAGTTTTTTTGGTTTGCTAGGTAATGTGAGTCCTGAGAGTCCTGAAATGACTGACTGTGCCCTGTGCCCTGTGTAGCGCGCCCTGAGTAGCGGAGACCCAGGGGCATCTAAGTCGTCAAAATCAATTGATCCATCACCCGGGATCGCGATCGCAACAAAATCACTTGATCCATCACCTGGGATTGCAGCCAGCCTGGCTCACACCTGGATTTTTGCCCACATGAGTTTTGAACCCCGTGACCTTTCACGACAGAGTGGCCTAACGTAACACCTTGTCACTATATGTTCTACACCCATTGGCAAGGGGCAATGAGATTTGATCCTGAAACCTTTGTGACATTAGCACCTGGTCACCATATGTTCTACAGGCATGGGGCAATGAGATTTGATCCTGAAACCTGTGACATTAGCACAAGAGCATCTAACATTGAGCTAACCCTTGGGCTACAAAAACTGCGTTTGTGTGTATGTAATAGTGTATTAAATCTAGACATTG
>APFE031130360.1:0-20152 GCA_000404065.3 Pinus taeda
AAGTAGACAAGGCTAGATTAGTCTAGGCTACGCTGGGTTGGCTAGGCTATAATAGTTAAGCCTACACTAGACTAGACTAGGCTAGGCTAGGGTAGAGAAGGTTAGGCTAGGCTAAGCTATAGTAGGGTAGGCCAGGATAGTCTACAGCAGACCATACTATCCTAGGCTAAGCTAGCCTAGCCTAAGCTAGAATAGCTCAGGCTAGGCTATGCTAAGAAAAGTTAAGCTATAGCGAGAAACGGTAGAGTACGTTGGGTTAAGTAAGAGTAGGCTAGGATAGTGTAAAGAAGGTTATACTAGGTCAGGTAAGAGTAAGCTAGTATAGGGTAGAGTAGGCTAGGCTACAGTAGGCTAGGATGGAGTAGGCTAGGATATAATACATTACTATAGGGTAGAGTAGGCTACCATAGGGTAGAGTAGGCTAGGCTAGAGTAGGTCACAGAAAAGTAAGCTACGCAAGAGTAGGTTATGTTAGCAAAGAGTAGGCTAAGATAGTGTAAAGAAGGTTAGTCTAGGTTAGGTAAGAGTATGCTAGTATAGGGAAGAGTAGGATAGGCTAGAGGAGGTTATGCTAGATTAGGCTAGGATGTAGTGGGCTAGGCTAGAGTAGACAAGGCTAGATTAATCTAGGCTAATCTAAATTGGCTAGGCTATAATAGGTAAGCCTATGATAGTCTAGAGTGGGCCAGGCTAGGGTAGAGAAGGCTATTCTATGATAGGCTAGAGTAGGGTAGGGTAGGGTAGGCTAGAGTAGGGTAGGCTAGGATGGTCTACAAGAGGCCATACTATACTAGGCTAGGCTAGGGTAAGCTAAAGTCACTTAGGCTAGGCTATGCTAGGCTACGCAATGTTAAGCTATCGAAAGAAAGGGTAGAGTAGGTTAGGTTAGGTAAGAGTAGGCTAGGATAGTGTAGAGAAGGTTAGGCTAGGTCAGGTAAGAGTAAGCTAGTTTAAAATAGAGTAAGCTAGGCTAGGGTAGGCTACGCTACAGTAGGATAGTATAAAGTAGTGAATATAGGCTAGAGTAGGCTAGCATATGGTGGAGTAGGCTAGTATAGGGTAGAGTAGGCTATGCTATAGTAGGATATGGAAGAGTAGGTCACGTTAGACAAGAGTAGGCTAGGATAGTGTAAATAAGGATAGGCAAGGTGAGGTAAGAGTAGGCTAGTATAGGGTAGAGTATGCTAGGCTAGAGGAGGCTTGGATATTATAATTTAGGCTAGAGTAGAAAAGGCTAAATCAGTATAAGTTATGCTGGGTTGGCTAGGCTATAGTAGGTAAGCCTAGACTAGTTTAGAGTAGGTTAGGCTAGGGTAGAAAAGGTTAGTATCGACTAGGCTAGAGTAGAGTAGGCTATGATAGGCTATAATAGGTCATACTATCCTAGACTATGCTAGCCTAAGCTAGAGTAACTTAGGCTAGGCTAGGCTAGGAAACAGTAAGTTATAGTAGGAAAGGCTAGGTTATGCTAGGCCAAAGTAGGCCAGGTTAGGCGAAGGTAGAGTAAACTACTCTAGATTAATCTAGTTTAGAGTAGTTTAGGCTAGGTTAGGTTAGAATATAGTAGGCAAGGCTATGATAAATTAGGCTAAGGTAGTCTAGGATAGATTAAGATAACATCTAAGGTAGGTTAGAGTAGGCTATGCTAGAATATCGTATGCAACGCTATGTTAGGAAAGAGTAGGCTAGGCTAGGCTAGAGTAGACCAACTAGGCTAGGATACAATAGAGTAAGCTAGGCCAGAGCAGTCTATAATAAAATAGGTTAGGCTAAAGTAGGCCATACTAGGCTATGTTACGCTAGGTAAGGCTAGAGTATGCTTGGCTACTCTAAGTTACGTTAGTCTACTCTAGGCTAGAGTAGTCTAGGCTACAATAGGCTAGCCCAGAGTATTCTAGGCTAGAGTAGGCAAGGCGAGGATAGATTAGGCTAGATTACACTAGGATAGGCCTGTCTAGGATAAAGCATGATTTGCTAGAGTAGGTGACACTAGACTAGGGTGGGGTATGCTAGGCTAATCTATGCTAGAGTAGGTAAGGCTAGGGTAGAGTAGGGTTGCCTAAGTTAGAGAAGGCTAGGCTAGGCTAGAGTAGGTTTGGCTAAGCAAGGCTAAGCTGGGCTAGAGTAGGCTAGGTTAGGCTAAGATAGGAAGAGTAGACTGGGCTAGGCTAAGCTAGGTTAGCTTAGGAAATGGTAGGCCAGCCTAAGCTAGAGTAGGTTAGTCTAGAATAGGCCAAAGTAGCTTAGAAAATACAAGAGTGGGCTAGGGTAGGTTAGGCTATGGTTGGCTAGGCTAGGCTATAGTATGCTAGGCTAAAGTAGGCTTGCGTAGTTTGTACTAGAGTAGGATAGGCTAGTGTAGGCTAGGCTAGGCTAGATTAGACTACACTAGTGTAGGCTATGCTAGAGTAGGCTATGCTAGTGTAGGCTAGGCTAGGCAAGGCTAGAGTAAGCTAGGCTAGAGTAGGCTAGAATAGGCTACATTAGGATAGGATATAGTTTGCTAATTTAGGCTAGAGTTGGCTTTACTAGATTAGGCTAAGAAAGAGTAGGTTAGGCTAAGCTATGCTAAAATATGCCAGGTTAGGCTACGCTAATCTATAGTAGGGTAGGATAGAGTAGGATACAATAGGCTAGGCTAAGCTACGCTCAGCTACGCTAGCGTAGGCTTGGCTAGAGTAGGCTAAAATAGACAAGAGCAGGCCAAACTAGGATAAGCTAGGCTAGAGTAGGCTAGCCTCACATATTCTAGCATTGAGTAGTGTATTCTACATTAGAGTAGGCTAGGCTAGGCTACGCGCATGGAAGCTGTCAAATCGCTTCATGAATCCATACAGGTTTTCATCAAGTATTTGATCTTCTTCTGCATTTTAAAATTCCTTGATGTGGTTAATTTCTTATTTCCAGGCAATGGAGTGATTGTTAAGAAAGTAAATTATTAGTTTAGGAAAAATCAAATTATTTAGTATATAAATGCAATAGCCTAAGTTCTTGAATTTTGTTTTTATATTATATATGTACTGCCGAGAGAAAAACGCTGAATATGTTGTAAAATAAAAACTCTTAGCTCAGGCCACAGGGGCTCCCATGACCAAAATAGAACCCATAACATAACAATAACCTCCACTAAGTACGATGGAACATGACAATAATAATGCTTATGACCAATGGAGGCTTTATGAAGTTTTGTTGTGTTGTGTTTGTATGTTACCAAATTTTATGTCTATGGTAATTCTGTGTTTTGTTTATCTTCTTTTTTAAATATTTGTATAATTAATATATTGATTTTAAATAGTTTTGGACATTGAAAATAAGCATTGACTTGGGTGTGATTTTTGTCAACAACTTTTGATATTATTTATGTAATTGTTACAATTTTTTTTAATTAAATTGTTCTTCTCATAATTACTAATTTATATTGCAAATTTCTATACATGTTATTTGTTATATTATCATGCATATATTGATATATGAATTATCACTTTAAATAATGAATCAATAAGTATTCTAAATAAATATAATGAAATGATATGCAATGTTATAAATAAAGAGACTGAAATGATATGCAATTTTGATTTTTTTAGGTTTTGTGACGAGGCAAAGGTGAAGGAGGCGAAGGTGAAGACGGAGGCAGAGGGAGAGGGAGAGGGTGAGGTCGAGGTCGAGGTGGTGGAGGAGGAGGTGGAGGTGGTGGTGGTGGAGTAGGAGGTGGTGGAGGAGGAGGTGAAGGTGAGGAGTGTGTCAGGTGGAGTAGGGGAGGAGGTGGGGAGGTGGTGGAGGCGGAGGCAAAGGGGGAGGTGGTGGTGTTGGTGGAGCGGGTGCTGGTGGAGGAGGAGGTAGAGGTGGTGGAGGAGTGTGAGGAGGAGGTGGAGGAGGAGGATGGGTTGGAGGTGGAGGAGGGGGTCAGGAAGCTCATGGAGGAGCTCGCAGAGGTGGAGGTGGTGGTGGACATGGAGGTGGAGGATGTTTAGAAGGTGGTGGTGTTGGTGGTTGTGGAGGATGAGGAGGAAGAGGCAGAGGCGGAGGCGGAGGTGGAGTTGCAGAGGGAGAGGTGGATGTGGAGCTGTAGGAGGAGGATAAGGAGGAGGAGGAGTAGGCGGTGGATGTCGAAGTGGTGAAGGAGGTGTCTGTTGAGGTGGAGGAGGAGGTTGTGGAGGAGGTGGAGTTGGAGGAGGAGATGGTGGTGGTGGTGGAGGAGGTGGAGGTGAAGGTGGAGGATCTGGAAGAACAAGAGGTGGAAGTAGAGGAGGAGGGGTAGGTGAAGGACTAGGAGGATGAGGTGGAGCATAGCGAGGAGGTGGAGGATGTGTTGAAAGAAGAGGTGGAGGAGGAGGAGAAGGAGGAGGAGGAGAAGGAGGAGATTGTGGTGGAGGAGGCGGTGAAGCTTGAGCTGGAGGAGGAGGGGTTGGACAGTGTCGAGGTGGAGGTGGTGGAGGTGGTGGAGGTGGAGGTGTAGGTGGAGGTGGTGGAGGAGAAGGTGTGGCGGAGGTAGTGGAGGTGGATGTGTAGGTGGAAAAAGTGGCGGAAGAGTTGAAGGCGGAGGTTGAGGTAGAAGTAGAGGAGGTGGTGGTTGAGGTGGAGGAGGCAGAGGAGGAGAAGGACGTGGTGGTGGAAGTGGCAAAGGCAGAAGAGGAGGTAGAGGGGTAGGCAAAGGTGGTGGAGGACGTTAAGGTGTAGGTGGAGGTGTTGGAGGAGGAGGTGGAGGCAGAAATAGGGGAGGAGGAATCATAGGTGGAGGAGAAGGTTGTGGAGGTGGAGGAGGTGGAGGTGGATGAGGGAGTGGAGGTTTAGGTGGTGGAGGTGGAGGTACAATAGGAGGTGGTGGAGATATAGGTGGAGGTGGAGGGTGTGGATGTGAAGGTTGTCGAGGAGGAGGAGGTTGAGGAGGAGGAGGATTGGGATGTGGAGGGGGAGGAGGAGTAGGTGGAGGTAGAGGAAATGTGGAGGAGGAGATAAAGGTGGAGGCTAGGGAGGAGGAAGTGGAGGAGGGGGATTTGGTGGTGGTGGAGGAGGTGAAGGTGGATGTGGTGGTGGATTTATAGGTGGATGTGGAGGACAAGGTAGAAGAGGTGAAGGTGGAGGTGGAGGTGGAGGTAGAGGAGGTGGTGGTTTAGGTGGAGGAAGAGAATGAGGTTTTGGTCAAGTTGGTGGTGGAGGGGGCGGAGGCAGAGGAGGAGGAGAAGGTGGTGGAGGTGGAGGTGGAGGAGAGGAGGAGTAGGTGGATTTGGAGGAGGAGGAGGAGTTGGAGGTGGAGGTTGAGATGGAGGTGGAGGTGGAGAAGGAGGAGGAGGAGATGGAGGTGGAGGTGGAGATATGCAAGTTAATTTAAGATTCATGACTTAAGTTCAAATATTAAATTGTCACTGTCTTCTCCACAGTTAGAAATAAAAGATACAGTCTCATGAATCCAAAACATATCTCTTCACATACATATTATCCTACTATTAAATGAGAAGTAATAGATTTAGGAGTATTTTCTCCACGCACAAATATAGTCATTCAAGTACATGAAATTTATTTAACGTTTAGATTTGATGCCTTGGCCAATAATTTGAAGCATTTTTAAGAATAAAATTTTGTGTTTATTTCGTAAAAAAACTTTTATTAGTCCCTTAAACACTTCGAGTTCTCATTTTTTTGTTCAACGAACCAATTGTTTGGGAATGACTAGTTTCATCCAATTAGCATTTATTTTAAAAGTAGTGGCTTAAAGTTAACGTTGTTTCTTGATTAAGAAGCCTTATGTTCTTCCTTTTTTATGTTTACCTGAGAAACCTAGGATATCAGAAATCATATATGGATTTGTTTATTGATTGGTTATTCCACATATTTTGCATAATTAATATTAATTTTTTATATATCTACTGGTTTAAGGAAAAAAAATTAATTTACTGTTCACTTTTTGGCATGACCTAAGTTTCTTCACCTTTTAAAGAATCCACTCTTTATCTTGTATTTTATTTCAAAATATTTATTACGAAAGGGAAATATGTTCTACTTGGATATATTAGTATCGAAAAATTACCTATGCTCTAGCTTCCTAGGTGTTGATTGTAGGGGATCTATTATCATGGGGAAAACATTCTTTTAATGAAATTATAATTTTGAGGGAAAGGCTAAAGGAGAAATACATGCAATTAGTGGAGGATGAGACACTATTTAGTGTATTATCACTTTTGAAGTGGAAATCCTTTGACGATACTTATTTTGTAACATGTTATACTAAGTAATGAAAAGTTTTCTTCATGGGATATATTTTTAAACTCGAAAATTGTGGCTTTATATGAGATTGTTTTAATTGATTTTTTTATCATATAGGAAATTAAATTTCATTATATATTTTGTCTTTTAGTCAATCTCATTGTGAATTTTGTGTAATTTCAAAAAATTGTGTATTGATCAACAATTATTAGAGTTTTGATTGAAGAAGGAAACACAATAATCACTATAATAGTTACACACCAAGGAGTTGAAAAACTTATAGATGGCGATGAACCACAAAATCCTAAAGATGTTGGTTTATTTGAAGTGAAGTAAATGGATAACTATTTTTCTATTAGAGAATCAATGAATAAGAAGGAAAAGTAACTTGATGTAAATATTAAATGAGGGATTCACCAATAATTTACAAGATTTTATAGTTAAGTGAGTGATTCGCTAATATTTTACAAGATTTTACGATTCACTGAAAGATCCACAAATATTTTACAATATTTTATATTTTAGTAGAATACTCCAAAAAAATGATGTATACTTGTTGTAATGTAGTAGAAAATGACCATTGGTTACTAGTATAACGGAAAACAAGAAATGACACGAAGATAAGGAACATAGGAATGGAAGAAGAGAAACAATGTAGCATAGAGCCAACAAAGTGTTTATATTATATTCTCTTGATAAGCCAATCATAATAGATACAATGATTCATACATTTCCCCATATATTATGTCGAGATAGTCACACCAATTTAGTTTAGCAAATTCTTTCGGTAGAAATCACATAAGAGAAAGTTTTGGTCGATGCGTTTTGAACCAGCAAGTGTGGTTCATCATGAGGACCAGATGAAGGGGAAGACCATGGAAAAGGCATAAATAGAGAGAAATGTAGAGACATAATTTCAAGTAAGGGATAAAATTAAATTATGATATCAATTTATTAATATATTAAAAACAAATATTATTAACGGCTATATTAAACGACTATTTTTTGAGAAATAATATTTAAATAATAATATTAGTTTGTTAATTTATTAAAAACTATTAATAAGTAACATCTATATTAAATGTCTAGTTTTTGAAATATAAGATTTAAATTAATTTATTAAAACAAAATATTACTAGTTTTTGAAAAAATAATATTTAAATTAATTTATTATAACCAAATATTACATAGTTTTGAAATATTATATTTAATAAATGATATTAGTTTATTAATTTATTGAAAACAAATATTAATAAGTAACCACTATGTTAAACAACTAGCTTTTGAAAAATAATATTTAAATTAATTTATTAAAAAAAAAGTCAAACTCTTAACAAGGAGAGAATTCAAATATTATAAAAAGGAGTCAAGACCCTAATGGAAATAAAATAAATTAAATTAAAAAAATTAATGGAAAAATAAATAAAATAGAACAAAAATATACACAAGTCAAAGAAAAGTAACCAATAAATAAAATAGGGTCAACAATAAATCATAACATACATAAAAAAACATGAAGTATCGAGAAAATAAACTATAATGAAGAATAAATCAACAAAAAATACTATAAAAAGGACACCAATACCTACATTAATAAACAAGGAAACAAAATAAATATAAAAAAGAAGCCTAAGCAAAAACTAGGATAAAAGGACAGGGACCTAACTTCCTCTCCTCCATTAGATGATGCTAGAAATTATTGCAATTCTACACTTTTTTGATATTTTACCCTTTTCTTGTTTATGCTCCAACACTTCTCACGAAATTGAGTCTAAATTTTTTAGGTATTTTTGGCCTTGTAGTTAAAGACCCATCATTTTTTTTTGTCAATCCATATTATATGTTCATGATTGAATTAGTTTTGAAAACTGGGAGTCTTAATTTGTAATCTTCTTAGAAGATTCCATGATATGTACTTATATATAAAATTTAAATTGCCTCGTGTATAATTTTTCTTTCCTTTCTTTTTATTTTCCACTGTCTAAAAAGGATAAAATTATATCCCCTCATCCTTCTCAAGCTTATGGTGGAATTGGGAATATTTTGTTAGCCTATTGAATTTAGGGTTTTGAATTTAGGGTTTAGAACACTTTTGTAAAAGATTTTAATAAACAATTAAATAAAAATTACAAAACGCTTTTTAAAATGTTATAAAATGCTTAGCATTTATGGTTTAGGTTTTAGGGTTTGGGGTTTATGGTTTAGGGCTTAGGGTTTAGGGTTTAGGGTGTAGGGTTTAGGGTTTGGGTTTTAGGGTAGAGTGTTTAAGGTTTATAAAATTCTTAGGGTTTAGGGTTTAGGGTTTAAGGTTTAGGTTCTTAGGTTTATAAACTTTAGTAAATGCTTTTAATAAAAACTTAAATAAAAGTTACAAAACACTTTTCAAAATGTTATAAAACAATTAGGGTATAGGGTTTAGGCTATAGGTTTTAGGGTTCAGGGTTTATGGTCTATGGTTTATAAAACATTAATAAATTCTTTTAATAAACACTTAAATAAAAGTTACAAACCAATTTTTAAAATGCTATAAAATGTTGCAGGTTTAGGGTTCAGGATTTTGGGTTTAGGGTTTAGGGTTTTAAGTATAGGGTTTAGGGTTTAGAGTTTAGGGTTTAGGGATTATAACACTTTAGTAGATGCTTTTAATAAACATTTAAATAAAATTTACAAAACACTTTTTAAAATGTTATAAAATACTTAGGGTTTAGGGTTTACAGTTTAGGGCTTAGGGTTAGGGATTTATGGTTTAGAGTCTAGGGTTTAGGGTTTATAGCACTTTAGTAAATGTTTTTAGTAAACACTTAAATAAAAGTTACAAAATTTGTTAAAAATTGTTATAAAATGCTTAGGGTTTAGGGTTTAGGATTTAGGATTCAGGGTTTAGAATTTAGGGTTTGGGGTTTAGGGTCTAGGGTTTAGGGTTAAGCATTTGCGGTTTAGGATTTAGGGATTAGGGTTTATAATTTAGGGTTTATAACACTTTATATAATGCTTCGGGTTTAATTTTTAATATTTTATTTTTAGGGTTTAGGGTTTCGGGTTTAGGGTTCATGGTTTCGGGTTTATAACACCTTAGTAATTTTTTTAATAAAGACTTAAATAAAAGTTACAAACACTTTTTAAAATGTTATAAAATGCTTAGGATTTAGTGTTTAGGATTTTGGGTTTAGGGTTTATGGTTTAGGGTTTGGGGTTTAGGGTTAAGGGTTTAGGGTTTAGGGTTTAGGGTGTAAGGATGAACCATCCCACCTTAAGGGGGTATTCACTGCTACATATTACACATAATTAATTCATCCCGTGGAGCCTCGAGGAGTTATGAAGAAAAATAAATAAAAGGAAAATGGTTTATGAAGAAGGGTGGAAAAACAAAGGTCAGGGTATCTCATGTATATACCCAGATGTGGTCTTCCCTTATCATAGATACTCATAAAATTCTTAGGGTTTTTTGTTTAGGGATTATGGTTTGGGGTTTAGGGTTTGGGATTTAGGGTTTATAACATTTTAGAAAATTCTTTTAATAAGCACTTAAATAAAAGTTACAAATAGTTTTTAAATGTTATAAAATTCTTAGGCTTTAGTGTTTAGGGTTTAGGGTTTATAATACTTTAGCAAATGTTTTTAATATAAAATTAAATAAAAGTTACAAAAAAATCTTTAAAATTTTATATATTAATTATGTTTTAGGTTTTAGTGATTAGGGTTTAAAGTTTACAACACTTTAGTAAATTCTTTTAATAAACATGTAAAAAAAGTTACAAAACACTTTTTAAAATGTTATGAAATGCTTAGGGTTTAGGTTTTAGGGTTTAGGGTTTATAAGACATTAGTAAATTATTTTAATAAACACTTAAATAAAAGTTACAGAACACTTTTTGAAATGTTATAAAAGGCTTAGGGTTTAGGTTTTTCGATTTAGAGTTTATATTTTAGGGTTTAGTTTTTATGGTTTAGGGTTTATAAAACCTTAGTAAATTATTTTGATAAAAACTTAAGTAAAAGTTACAGAACTATTTTTAGAATGCTATAAAATTCTTAGGGTTTAGGGTTTATAAGACTTTAGTAAATTCTTATAATAAACACTTAAATAAAAGCTAGAAAACACTTTTTAAAATTTTATAAATTGCTTAGGGTTTAGGGTTAAGAGTCTAGGGTTTATAAGACTTTAGTAAATCCTCTTAATAGAAACTTAAATAAAAGCTAGATTTTTTTTTAATATGTTATAAAATGCTTAGGGTTTAGGGTTTATGGTATCGGGTTTGGTGTTTAGAGTTTAGGGCTTAGGGTTTATAACACTTTAGTAAATGATTGTAATAAACAACTAAATAGAAGTTACAATATGTTTTCTAAAATGTTATAAAATTATTAGGGTATAGCATTTAGGGTTTAGGGTTTAGGGTTTAGAGTTTAGGGTTTATGGTTTATGGTTTCATGTTTAGAATTTAGGGTTTAAGGTTTAGGGTTTGTGGTTTACAGTTTAGGGTTGAGGGTTTATAACACTTTAGTAAATTCTTTTAATAAGCACTTAGATAAAAATTACAAAAAAAAATTAAAATGTTATAAAACGCTTAGGGTTTAGGGTTTAGGGTTCACAGTTTAGGGTTTAGGGTTTAGGGTTTATAATACTTTAGTAAATTCTCTTAATAAACAATTAAATAAAAGTTACACCATTCTTCTTAAACTCTTATAAAATTCTTAGGGTTTATGGTTTAGGGTTTAGGCCTTGGGGTTTAGGGTTTAGGGTTTAGGTTTTGGATTTTAGGTTTTACGGTGTATGGTTTAAGGTTTATAACAATTTAGTAAAATATTTTAATAAACAGTCAAATAAAATTTACAAAACACTTTTAAAAATGTTATAAAATGGCTACAATTTAGGGTTTAGTTTATAGGGTTTAAGGTTTAGGTTTATTGTTTAGGGTTTAGGGTTTGGGGCCTAGGGTTTAGGGTTATGTTTGGGGTTTGGCGTCTAGGGTTTAGGGTTTAGGTTTTATAACACCTTAGTAAATTATTTTAGTAAACACCTAAATAAAGGTTACAAAATTAGTTTTAATACATCATAAAATGCTTAGGTTTTAGGGTTTAGGATTTGTTGTTTGGAGTTTAGGGTTTAGGGTTTAGGGTTTATAACACTTTATTAGATTATTTTAATAAACACTTAAATAAAAGTTACAAAATTCTTGTTGAAATGTTATAAAATGCGTAGGGTTTAAGGTTTAGGGTTATAACACTTTATTAAATGCTTTTAATAAACACTTAAAAATGTTAGAAAAATGTATTTTAAAACGTTATAAAATTCTTAGTGTTTAGGGATAGGGTATATGGTTTAGGGTTTGGGAACTATAAAACTTCAATAAACTATGTTAATAAGAACATAAAAGAAGCTTACAAAACACTTGTTAAAATGTTAAAAAATGCTTAGGCTTTAGGGTTTAGGATTTAAAATTCTATAAAATGTTGATGGTTTAGAGTTTATAACTCTTTAGTAAATGCTTTTAATAAACACTTTAATAAAAGTAAGAAAATGCTTGTTAAAATGTTATAAAATACATAGGGCTTAGAGTTTAGGATTTAGGATTTAGGGTTTTGGGTTTAAAATGTTATAAAATGCTTAAAGTTTAGGATTTAGGGTTTATAACATTTTAGTAAATTCTTTTGATAAACACTTCACAATTTTTTACAAAAATCATGTTAAAATGTCATTGAACGCTTAGGGTTTAGGTTTATGGTTTAAAATCTTATAAAATGTTTAAGGTTTACGGCTTATGGTTCACAGGAATTTAGTAAATTCTTTTTATAAACACTTAAAAAAAGTTACAAAACACTTTTTAAAATGTTATAAAATGCTTAGTGTTTAGGGTTTAAGGTTTAGGTCTTATAACACTTCAATAAGTTCTTTTAATAACCACTTAAGAAAAGGTTATAAAACACTCTTTAAAATGTTATAAAATGCTCAGTGTTTAGGGTTTAAAATGTTATAAAATGCTTAGGGTTTAGAATTTAGGGTTTATGGTTTATAAAACTTTAGTAAATCCTTTTAATAAACATTTAGAAGAAAGTTACAAAACACTTGCTAAAATTTTATAAAATTATTAGGGTGTAGGTTTTAGGGTTTAGTGTTTATAACACTTTAGTAAATGCTTTTAATAAAAAAAAATTACAAAATTACAAAACACTTATTAAAATGTTATAAAATGTTTAGGGTTTATGGTTTTAAAATGTTACAAAATGATTTCTAAATTGAAATAAAATGCTTAGGGTTTAGGGTTTATAACAATTTATTAAATTCTTTAAATAAACACTTAAAAAAAGTTACGAACACTTGTTAAAATGTTATAAAATACTTAGGATTTAGGGTTTGGGGTTTAAAATGTTATAAAATGCTTATGGTTTAGGGTTTATCGTTTAGGTTGGGGGTGTGGGTATTAGGGTTTAGGGTTTATGGTTTATAATGATTTAATAAATTATTTTAATTAACACTTATAAAAAAGTTAAAAAATGGTTTTCGGGGTTTATGGTTTTTGGGGGTTTTTTAGGGTTTAGGGTTTGGGGTTTAAGGTTAAGGGTTTAGGGATTAGGGGTTTATGGTTTATAGCACTTTAGTAAATGGTTTTAATAAACACTTAAATAAAAGTTACAAAACACTTTTCAAATGTTATAAAATCCTTAGGTTTTATGGTTTGGAATCTAGGGCTTAGGGTTTAAGGTTTAGGTTTTGGAGTTTAGGGTTTATAGTTTATAAGACCTTAGTAAATGCTTTCAAGCTTTAGGCTTGAGGGTTTAGGGTTTGTAAGACCTTAGTAAATGATTTTAGGGTTTATCCTTTATGTTTTAAGCATTAGGATAGAGGGTTTAGGGTTTAAGTTCTATAACACTTTAGTAATTTCTTTTAATAAACACTTAAATAAAAGTTACATAACACTTTTTAAAATGTTATAAAATTCTTAGTCTTTAGGTTTTACCATTCGGGGTTTACGGTTTGGGATTTAGGGTTTCAGGTTTAGGGTTTAGGTTTTAGGGTTTATCGTTTAGGATTTATAACAGTTTAGCAAATTCTTTTAATAAACACTTAAACAACAATTTATAATTCTTTTTAAAATGTAATAAAATGATTAGGGTTTAGTTTTTATGGTTTGGGGGCTTAATGTTTACGGTTTTAGGTTTATTTTTTTGTTTTCAATCTTTTCTAACTTTAGCAATAATTGCTAATTGAATATTATATCCATACCTACTTTGACATGAAAAAATAGAGTAGAAATAAGTTTTATATGTTATTGTCTATATGTCTTTCCATAATCCTCTTTATAAACACCGTCATTCATGCACATTACCAATTTTTTTATTGACTAACTCAGAGCAATGAGTTCCATGGAATGCTTTTCTGTTATGATCATGGACCATCAATGGAAGAAGGATTCTATGATGTACAACTGATGAACAACATGGATCAGGGTTTCATATTTTGGCGAGAGAGGGAGTGTTTAGGTAAAAACAAAATAGCACTAGATCAAGCAGTTTAGCCTCCCAATCGATACATTTGTAAGTGGCCGATCATCTTTCTTAAGCCCTAAGAAAATATATTTATCAATATATTTGTTTTCAAAATTTAGGCACTCGATTGAGCTTTAAAGGTCTTAAAATACACATTTCTAGTACCCCTTATGAAAATTTTTTTGCAAGAGCCTTTTGTACCCTAGTAAAATTAGGGAAAAAATTGTGCTTAGGTTGTGGATTGAATCATTTTGGATTGATGAAGGAATATTCTATCCAATGGCATATGGGTTTCAAATTTTATAATTCATATGATATTTTTCATCTACTTTCTCTTAAGCATAATGCTTCAATTTTTTTGGAGAAATTTAAAGACGTCAATTGAGAAAACAATAACAAAAAATTTTCAAAACTAAAAAAAATTTAAACATTTTAAAAATCATTTAAATCTTTTATTTAAGTGTCTATTCAAATAGTTTGGTTCTAGCTTCTTTTTTCTTAAAAGATCTAGCATCTAGTAGTTACGTTACGTGTTGCCAAATAAATCACTCTTTTAGAGAATGCCCTTGGCCATATGTCACCTTATTTCAAACTTGGAGGTAGGTCGTTAAAAGTTACCCAACTTGAACACAATTTCCATCTCTTTGACCACATATTCACCACGAAGCCTTTGATCCACGACCTCCAAAATGATCCTGTCCTCTTCAAATCCCCAAACCCATTTCTACAAAATCAGGCTCTTCTAAACATCAATTTGGCTCAATGGGCCTCCTTCTATAAGCAGAGCAACATAGTTGTACACATCGGAGTTCGTGGTTGCCTTTCTAGTGTGCTGAGCTCAGATATAAGGCACCTTGAAGTGTTGACGAGCTTGTCTATCTGAGGATTTTCCCTATGATCGTATAGGTGAGCAAGGTTGAAGTCCCCACGTCAGCCATTGAGCTCCACATTGACCAACATATTGCTTGCCTTCATTGAGCTCCACATCCACCAACATATTTCTCGCCTTCATGTCTCTGTGCACATCACGTTGCTCCCATTCTATGAACAAAGCGTTGCAATATCTTCGTGAAGATACACTAAATGACCCATGGCCCTAGCAAGACGCACATATTGGCAATGAGCTCAGTGTCTTTGGGTGCCCATCTGATCTGATCTGTAGAGCTTGTCATTCATAAATTCACCGCATAGTTCATAGACCTATTGCTCGTAGAACTCTTCCCGCATACTGACTGTTAATTTGACCTTAGAGCTCTGTGCAAGGTTCGAACTTGCAATCTTGCGAACATAAAGGACAAGGACCTTAGGCACTCGATGGGGCCGATTGATTGAAATCCTGGACTTTTCAAATGTAATCAACATTCAGAAAATAACTATAAAACTAACCAAAATTAGCAATTTATTATTTGTTGTGGTTTTTTGCCGTAGTCTAACCAGCCAGACGAATTGCCTGGAAATTTATGGAAATTCTGGTCATATTTAGAGAAAATCTGGTAAGGAGTTTTGTAAATCTAAGTTATAGTTGTTTAACTTTAAAATTGTAAGTGTCCTAGATGGTGTTGAATCCATTTCCACCACCAAAAACATGATTCAAACACTACCTCTACAAGATTTTTTGAATTTTTTTTGCCCAGATTCTAATCACTTTTGGAGATTCAGGCAATTCCTCCACTTCAATAGATGACTCCTGGCATTTTTAGGCTGCTAGAGTTTCCCTACATTGGAAAAAACAATGTTAGGTTAAATGATGATCACTTCAATCAAAATTTTCTTTTAGAAGAATATTCCCATAATTTAATTTTAATAATTTCTATTTTTTGTTACTTTTATATGAGAGTATTTTATGCGTTTATTACTAGTAATGAAGTTATTTTAAGTTAGTTTTATAAAACTTATTTTATGTTATAGGTTCTATGAGCGTTTCATTCTGTGTTAGTTTTAATAGTGATATGCAAGGGCTAACCTAAAGAGATTACAACTGCATATTTATCATGTTTGAGTGTGATACATACATGCAAAGCAATTTCTATTGATGTACATAATTTTTTGATGTTCTTCGGTGAGAATGGAAAGGTATGGAATGTAAAGTAGGTGGCACGCTTTCACTGTGAATAGCTTCTGTGTGTAAGTTTATTGAGTGAACCTAAATAGTAAATGGCATTTTAATATTAAACTTATGACTTTCCATTTGCGTTTTGATATTTTACTTACATTATTGTGTTCTTATAAAATTGGAGCCAAAAATTTACTTTATTTTTTATTATCTAATTTCAAAATATTTAAAAAAAATAGAAAATATTCTTAATTTAAATTCAACAATAAATAAATAAACATAAAAGGGAAATTTATAAAATTATTGAAGGAGCATTGAGGCTTTAAATTCTATTTATATTTTAGGCTTTTCATTGATATGTAATAAAAAATTAATTTCTCTAACTACATAATTGAGATAACTAGTTATTTCCAAATGATTTTGAACTATGTTTTTACTTCATACAATTATACTTTTATATTTTAGAGTGCTAGGGCAGGTAAGGGAATTTTATAAAATTATTGAAGTCGAGTTGAGGGTCGAAATTCTATTTATATTCTACGCTTTTCATTTATATGTAATAAAAAATTAATTTCTCTAACTACTTAATTGAAATAACTAGTTATTTCCAAATTATTTTGAACTATGTTTTTACTTCATACAATTATACTTTTATAATTTAGAGTGCCACGTATGGAAAGGAATTTTATAAAATTATTAAAGTCATGTTGTGGGTCTAAATTCTATTTATATTCTATGCTTTTCATTCATATGTAATAAGAAATTAATTTCTCTAACTACTTAATTGAGATATCTAGTTATTTCCAAAGGATTTTGAACTATGTTTTTACTTCATACAATTATGCTTTTATATTTTAGAGTGCTAGGGTAGGGTCGGGTAGGGTATGCTAGGCTAGGCTAGGCTAGAATAGAGTATAGTTTAGTAGAAGAGACTAGGCTAGGCTAGGCTAGAGTAGAGTAGAGTAGGCTAGAGTAGAGTAGAGTAGGCTAGGTTAGAGCAGAGTAGAGTAGAGCAGAGTAGAGTAGGCTAGACTAAAGTAGAGTAGAGTAGGTTAGAGTAGAGTAAAATAGAGTAGAGTAGGCTAGGCTAGGCTATGCTATGATAGGCTAGAGTAGAGTAGAGTGGAGTAAAGTAGAGTAGGCTAGGATATAGTAGAGTAGGCTAGGCAAAGATCATATAGGCTAGGCTAGAGTAAGCTAGAGTAGAGTAGAGTAGAGTAGGCTATGCTAGGCTAGCCTAAGATCTAGGCTAGGCTAGGGAAAGATCATATCGGCCAGGCTAGAGTAAGCTAAAGTAGAGTAGAGTAGGCTAGGCTAGAGTAGAACAGAGCAGAGCAGAACATAGTAGAGTAGAGTAGAGTAGGCTAGGCTATGCTATGCTACAATAGGCTAGAGTAGAGTAGGCTAGGCTAGAGTAGAGTAGGGTAGAGTAGAGTAGAGTAGGCTAGGCTATGATATGCTAGGCTAGAGTAGAGTAGAGTAGAGTAGCCTAGAGTAGAGTAGGGTAGGTTATAGTAGAGTAGAGTAGGCTAGGCTAGTCTAGGCTAGGCTAGAGTAGGGTAGAGTAGAGTAGAGTAGAGTAGGCAGGCTAGGCTAGGCTACAGTAGAGTAGAGTAGAGTAGAGTAGGCTAGGCTATGCTAGGCTAGGCAAAGATCATATAGGCTAGGCTAGAGTAAGCTACAGTAGAGTAGAGCAGAGTAGGCTAGGCTAGGAAAGCCTAAGATCTAGGCTAAGCTAGGCTAGAGTAGGCTAGAGTAGAGTAGGGTAGAGTAGAGAAGAGTAGGGTAGAGTAGAGTAGGCTAGGCTAGGCTAGGCTAGGCTAGAGTAGAGTAGGGTAGAGTAGAGTAGAGTAGAGTAGGCTAGGGTAGGGTAGGCTAGGCTAGAGTAGAGTAGGGTAGAGTAGAGTAGAGTAGAGTAGGCTAGGTTAGGCTAGGCTAGAGTAAAGTGTTTTGTAACATTTTAAAATCCTAAACTCTAAATATTTTATTACATTTTAATAAATGTTTTGTAACCTTTTATAAGTGTTTATTAAAATAATTTACTAAAGTGTTATAAACCATAAACCCTAAAACATACACCCTAAGAAATTTATAAAATTTTAGCAAGACTTTTGTAACTTTTTTTATAGTGTTTATTAAAAGAATTTACTAAAGTGTCCCTTAAACCTAAACCCTAAACATTTTATATCTTTTTAGCAAGTGTTTTGTAAATTTTTTCTAAGTGTTTATTGAAAGGATTTACTAAAGTTTTATAAACTCTAAACCCTAAGCATTTTATAACATTTCAAACCATAAACTGTGAGCATTTTATAACATTTTAAAAAGTGTTTTGTAACTTTTTGACGTGTTTATAAAATTAACTTACTAAAGTCTTGTGAACCATAAACACTAAACCCTACATCCTAAACCGTAAGCATTTTATAACATTCTAAACGCAAAAACCTAAAGCCTAAAGCCTAAAATCTAAACCCTAAGTATTTTATAACATTTTAAGAAGCGTTTTCTTTATTTTCTTTAAGTGTTTGTTAAAAGCATTTACTAAAGTGTTATAAACCCTAAACCCTAAACAATGAACATTTTATAGAATTTTAAATCCTAAACCCTAAAGCTTAAGCATTGTATAACATTTTAACAAGTGTTTTGTAAATTTTTATTTATGTTCTTAGTAAAATATTTTATCAAAGTTTTATAAATCCAAAACCCTAAACAATAAACCCTATCCCTAAACACTAAGAATTTTATAACTTCTTAAAATATTTTTTTGAAACCTTTTTAAGTGTTTATTAAAATCATTTAATAAAGGTTTTTAACCCTAAACCCTAAACCAAAAGCATTTTATAACCTTTTAACAAGTGTTTTGTAACTTTTATCTAAGTGTTTATTATAATAATTTACTAAAGTGTTATAAATCCTAAACCCCCAACCCTGAACACTAAACCCTAAAATCCAAACCCCAAACCCTAAACCCTAAAACTTAAGAAAATGGTTTTTTAACTTTTATATTGAAGTTTTTATAAAAGGAATTTACTAAGGTGCTATAAAACGTAATCCCTAAACCCTAAACCATATAAACTAAAACCTAAATTGTAGGAATTTTATAACATTTTCAAAAGTGTTTTGTAAATTTTATTTAAGTGTTTATTAAAAGAACTTACTAAAATTTTATAAACCTTAAACCATACACCCTAAAATCCAAACCCCAAAACCTAAACCCTAAACCATAAAATCCAAGCCCTAAACCATAAACCATAAATCTTAAGAATTTTATAATAGTTTAAGAAGAATTTTGGAACTTTTATTTAAGTGTTTATTAAAACAATTTACTAAAGTGTTATAAACCCTAAACCATAAACCCTAGACCCTAACCATTTTATAACATTTTAAAAAATATTTTGTAACTTTTATTTAAGTGTTTATTAAAAGCATTTACTAAAATGTTGCAGACCCTAAACATTAAACCCTAAACCTAAACCCAAACCCCAAACTTTGAAACCTAAATCCTAAATCCTAAACCTAAAATCCCAAACCCTAAACCCTAATCATTTTATAACATTTTAAAAAGTATTTTGAAACTTTTATTTAATTTTTTATTAAAATCATTTACTAAAGCCTCATAAACCATAAACGCTAACCTCTAGACCCTAATGCCTAAACCCTAAGTCATAAACCCTAAACCCTAAACCCTAAACCGTGAACATTAAACCCTAAACGCTAAGCATTTTATAACATTTTAAAAATCATTTTGTAATTTTTATTTAAATGTTTATTAAAAGAATTTACTAAAGTGTTATAAACCCTCAACCCTCAACTGTAAACCACAAACCTAAACCCTAAACCCTAAACTCTAAACCTAAAACCCTAAACCCTAAACTCTAAACCCTAAACGCTAAACGCTAAACCTTAATAATTTTATAAAATTTTAAAAAACATAGTGTAACTTCTATTTAAGTGTTTATTAAAATCATTTACTAAAGTGCTATATACCCTAAACACTAAACTCTACACACCAAACCCCAAAGCATAAACCCTAAGCATTTTATAACTTCTTAAAAAAAATTCTAACTTCTATTTACTTGTTTATTAAGAGGATTTACTAAACTCTTATGAACCCTAGACTCTTAACCCTAAACCCTAATAAATTTATAACATTTTAAAAAGTGTTTTTCTAAAGTGTTATAAACTTTAAACCCTAATCCCAAAAACCTAAACCCTAAAACCTAAAACCTAAAACCTAATTAATTTATAACATTTTAAAGAGTGTTTTGTAGCTTTTATTTAAGTGTATATGAAAAACATTTAATAAAGTGTTATAAACCCTAACCCCTAAATGCTAAAGCCTAAGAATTTTATAACATTTTAAAAACTATTTGTAACTTGTATTTAAGTGCTTATTAAAAGAATTTACTAAAATGT
>APFE031130364.1:0-30209 GCA_000404065.3 Pinus taeda
ATCCCTTGGGTTTATAAATCTAAGGGTTCATATTCCTAGGGTCTAATATTATTCATTAGGTTTATAATATTAATCCTAGTGTTCAATATAAATCCGTTTGGTTTATTATCATGGACAGCCATGTGAAACCATAGACCAATGTCACACTGTGACAAAGATTGTCTCAGTATGAAAATCAACCATGGTCAAATGTCACATTGTCACAAAATTATCTCAATATGCAAACCAATCATGGAAAACCATGCTCAACCATGTTTATTTTAGGGTTTATAGTATTTATATTAGGGATTATATATGTAGTGTTTATAATATTAACCCCTTGGATTTATCCCTTGGGTTTATAATTCCTTTGGTTTTTAGTATTAATCCCTTGGGTTTATTATTCCCCAGGGGTTATAATATTAATCTATTGGGTTTATTAATCTAAGGGTTCATTTTCCTAGGGTGTAATATTATTCATAGGTTTTATAATATAAATCATTGGGTTTAATATAAATCCATTGGGTTTAATATAAATATGTTGAGTTTATAATCATGGTCTACTACGGTGAACAATGGTCCAATGCCACATTGTGATAAATATTTTCTCAATATGAAAATAAATCGTGGTCAACCATAATCAATCATGGTCCAATGTCACTTTGTGACAAAGATGGTCTTAATATGAAACTGAACCATGGTCAACCATATCTATTTTAGGGTTTATAATATTTCTCTTAGGGTTTATATACCTTGTGTTCATAATATTAATCCCTTGGGTTTATATACCTTGTATTTATAATATTATTCCCTTTTGTTTATAATACATTTGGGGTTTAGAATTAATCTCTTGGTTTTATTATTCCCTTGGGTCTATAATATCAATCTCTTGGGTTTACTAATTTATGGGTTCATATTCCTAGGGTATAATGTTATTCATATGGATTATAATATTAATACTAGGTTTTAATATAAATCCCTTAGGTTTACAATCATGGTCATCCATGGTCAACGATGTGCCAAAGATTGTCACAATGTGCCAAAGATTGTCTCAATATGACAATCAACCATGGTAAACCATGGTCAACTGTGGTCCTATGTTACATGGTGACAAAGATTTTCTCAGTCTAAAAATCAATGATGGTAAACCATGGTCAACCATGCTTATTTTAGTGTTTATAATATTTATCTTATGGCTTTTATACCTTGGGTTTATAATATTTATCCCTTGAGTTTAACATTATTCCCTTAGGCTTATAATCTCCTTGGTTTTTACTATTAATCCCTTGGGTTTATGATATTAGTCGCTAGGGTTTATTAATCTAAGGGTTCATATTCCTAAGGGATAATATTATTCATAGGGTAATATTAATCTTTAGGTTTAATATAAATCCATTGGGTTTATAATGATGGTCAACCATGGTCCAATGTCACATTGTGACATAGATTTTCTAAATATGAATATCAACCAATGTTGCATTATGACAAGGATTATGTCAATATGAAAATCAACCATGGTCAACCATGTTCCAACATCACATTGTGACAAAGGTTTTCTCAACAATGGTGAATCATGGTCAATCACAGTCAACCATGGTCAATGTACATGGCCAACCATAGTCCAACATCGCATTGTGACAAAGATTGTCTCAATATCAAGGTCAGCCATGGTCAGCCATTATCCAAGGTCACATTGTGAAAAATGTTGTCTCAATATGAAAACCAATCATGGTCAACCATATTCCAACATTGCATTGTGACAAAATTTGTGTCAATATGAAAATCAACCGTGGTCAACCATGTTTATTTTAGGGTTTATAATATTTATCTTAGGGTTTATATACCTCTGATTTATAATATTTATCCCTTGAGTTTAATACTATTCCCTTCGGATTATAATCCCTTGGGGTTTATTATGCCCTTGGGTTTATAATATTTATCTTAGGGCTTATATAGTTATGTTAATAAATGTATATTAATCATATGCCTATTGGCATATATCAACGACATTTACTAATGTGGTTGTACATGTGCTTCATATATACATGTCGGTGTATACCAACCACATTAGTAAATGTGGTTTGGTTTTCAATATTTATGTTAGGGTTTATATACCTTGGATTTATAATTTCAATCTTTTGGGTTTAAAATTATTCCCTTGCATTTATATTACCAATCCCATGGGTTTATCAATGTAAGGGTTCATAGTCCTAGGGCTTATAATATAAATTACTTAAGTTTATTGATGCCTTCGGTTTATGATATTAATAATCTCTTACGGTTCTAATAATAATCCCAAGGATTATAAATTAATAAATAGAAATTTAAATTTATTAATAACATTTCATTATAAATAAATATTTAAAAAATATTATTATGTTTGCTTTTTTATATAAATAAATAAAAGATTTAATAACTCATTTATTTATCTATTTAGTAAAACAAACTATGTAATTATTTCGAAAATTCTATTTTGATAATTCATTACTTATTATTATATATAATTTAATTATTAATTATAAATATTTTAGTAAACAATAGTTATTGTAATATGTATTTATTAGTTATTTAATAATTATTTATTATTCAATAATTTTATATTTATTTCATATTTATTTAATTAAAATTAATTTTTATTATTTAATTTCTAAAATATTAATAATAGTTTTATTTTAATATTGTTGTTATTATTTTAATATTTAATCATGGCCTTTGGTGGTAGATAAAAATTGAAACCTTCATTTTATATCCACTAGATTTAATTAAGTGTGGTTATAATTATCGTACATATCACCATATCTATATGAATATAGATATCTATAATTTAACTTTACACTTTAAATTATATAAATGTATATATTATTTATTTTGTATTTAGAGGAATTGGCAATTGGGTCAGTCTTGTAATTGTATGACATGAGATCAATTATGATCACTACTACTATAACCTTTGGGACCTAAAACATGCTCTCTTTTTCGTAAACTGAATTATATTAGAGGAATTTAACCCTTAATCTCTTGCTCAAAAAAACTTCATTTTCATAGCAATTACCAACTAAAATAAACCTTAAAACATAAATGTACTAATATATAAATGTAAAATGTAAATGTATATAAATATAAAATGTGATTTTATATTTTAAAATTGTATAAATTACCGAATACATCAAACGAATGAGGAATTTATGAAACGATATTTAAAAGACATATATCAACTGTTAACTTATTGATGGTAATACAATATCGTTTTATTTATGAAATTTTTGAATATTATAATTTTTGAATAGTATAATTCTTGCCATAACTCTTTTTGTCAATTTTAAAATTTAGAAGCAAGCGCATATCACTTTATTTAAATGCGGTAATACATATCTTTTCATGAAATTTTGATAATCTATATCTGATATATATTGAATTATAGTAATAATTATTTTTAGTGGCTAATTTTTTTTCAATTTAAATCTAAACTAAATAAATATAATAAAATGAATAGTTTTTTCCAATATTAATCAAAAATTTTCTATTTGTTAAATGTCATTATGTTAATTTAATTAGTATTATTAAAATAATGGTTTTTAGAATTTTAAGGTAATTATTAATGTTGAAGTAGAGATAATTTCTATAAAATATTTTAGAATATTTATAGTTTATGGTCTTTTTCTATGGTATTTGTTATGATGAATTTTATTGAAAAATTTAAGGAAATCCATCATGGAATGCTAAGAGTGTCAATTTAGGTCTATCTTACTTTACACTTGATCTCTCTTGACACTTGGTAGATCCAGATTTAGGTTCTAGCTAGTACCACTATAACCTCTAGATTCCTATGTATGCCTCTTCCATAGACACAAGTGAATTTAATGGATTTGAACCTTGAACCTTCTCACACATAATGTTTTGTTTTCATGCTCATCACCAACTGAGTTACCCCAGGGGCTATTAACTATTCTTATAATTAATAATATTAATAAACATAATTTAAAATAAAGTTATAATTGAGTTATTTTTATGATTTTTTTTAAATTTTAGAAATATGAGATGTATCATGAAGTGTTTTGATATTTATCATAGATTGATTTCTATCATAATTTACCAGCCATTTAATTTACATGGTTGCCCCAATTTAATCTAATCTAGTGTTGGTTTGAAAAATTGAATTTCAACATAGTAAAATTTAAGGACTAATATTGGTAGATGGGTTGCTTTTCCATTCATTTTCCAAAAAAAATCCATATTTTATAAAAATGATTTTCCCAAATTTTATAGTATAAAATTATTTATATCCCAACAAAAACAAAATTCGCAGAGTATGTAACATTATTATAAATTTAAATCTTTTATAAAATATTGCTAAACCTTTTACAAGAATTAATAAAATTTACCAAGCTTTCTAAACTTTCAAATAATTTTTCCTTTTAAATATTCTCTAAATTTGAAATCCAAACCATACAATAGTTACTAAAAATTAACCAACCTTTCTAAACTTTCAAATAAATTTTCTTTTTCAAATATTCTCTAAATTTGAAATCCAAACCATACAATAGTTTTCACTTATATCAATTTAGAATTTTAAAATCAAACAATACGATAAGGCATTCACTCATATTAATTCATTTTAACATTGATTTTAAAATATTCAATAAGTAAATGTGTCTTCATAAGATAAAAAATTGTTTTCGGTGATCAAAATAAAAAAAGCCTTCAAAATTCAGACATTACATTTTCATTTTTAGGAGGTTTTCTCATTGTAAAATTTAATAGTCAGAAAACATTATAAGATTTACTACATTATAAGATTTCAAAGCTTGATAATAAACACATATTAAAGTCTTGTTGAGCAATAAGAAACCAACATTCAATGTTTTATACTATGTATACTTATTGCCATGAAAACCTTCACAAATCTACTTTATATATCATTGTAGAAATTCTGAAATAAAAGACGTTAAATGTTAAACTACATCTCGCTCCTTTGATAGTTACAAAATTATTATGTGTGTACAAGGCACATTTACTTTTTATTTGAGCATAATGAACCTTAACATCCTAGGAGGTTTTTCCATGTATACTATATAGTTAGTAAATATAGAAATACGTTTAATTTTTCAAATCATTATGCAAATTTATAATTATAATATTATAAAACAAATAATTACATTTTAAATCAATTTTATATTAAAATTTTAAATTAAATCATTAAATAACCACATTAAGGTTTAAAAATTATGTTTATTCGATATATTTTATTATAATGTATATTAAATAATTATAATTATTATATTATATTTGTATATTAAATAATTTAAATAATAATTATAATTATAATGTATATTAAATAATTTAAATAATGATGTTGGTAGGTTGCTTATTTTGGAATATGAATTTTAGAATTTAATTTTATTATCAATAATTATTATTTGGTAGACAATAAGGGAATGTTGTAGTTACACATGAGATGACTTGTGTGTCAGAAACCCTAACACATTCTATCTCTATGACTAGATTCTATATCTCTCTGACTTTGATCATCCAGGATGGAAAACACAAGGGAGAGTGGGGGAGGAGTGGTTGCCTCTCCTACTACAACATGGTAACCAAGGATGCAGCTACAAAAGGGAATCTAAGTCCTTATTTCATGTCATCATAGTTAGCCCAAATGATCAGGAAAACACTTCCAATATAAATGCCCCAATCCTAGGAGCATCATGGCAGAGACAGAGCCATAAAAGTTGCGTGCTCAAATCTACTCAAAACCCTAGATATGAGGTCAAATCAAACAAGGTGGATGGGATGATCCAGTACATGCAAGATCATGTCTTGCTACATAAATTTGTTGGGACCTAGCCAACTGTGAACGATCTCACAGCTTGGATTAGAAATAAATGGAAACCTAATGGCCATATTGAGCTCCAAATCACCATAAAAGGCTTCTTCACATTATAATTCTTAACTTCAAGGAACAAACAAGAGGTTTTGAAAATCATCCTTACTTCTTTAATAATGAAATTTTGTTTATCAGATTCTAGGAATGGAGATGTAATCTAGATAATGAGACATTTCCTATAGCTCCTATGTTGGTAAGACTATACTCCACTCCCATTGAGTATTAGAAAGAACATATAATAAAATAACTCAATAACATGATTATCAACTTTGTCAAAATATCATACGTAGCCATGAATAGAAGATACACTTCTTATGCCCACATTTATGTATACATGAACATTACTCATCCTCTTCTAGAATACATTGAGATCTCATATCGAGATGAATACATTCTCCACTCACTGGACTATGAACATGTTTTGTTTAGATGTTGACTATGTCACAAATGCAAGCACCTCTTCCAAGGTTATCCCTTGAATCAAAGGACGAATTCTTAGTCTCAAGGCCCAATTTCAAACTGAGATGGATTCTAGGATCTTCCCACCAAAAGAAGGACTTAAAAAACTAAACCAACAAAAAATTGAGGTAAGCTCTGATCTAACAACCATTTTGGCACTCTAAAAGCCCTAGACAAAGAGACAAAAGAAGTGAAGTAGGCATTATAAGTTATGTATGAGGACACCACAATGAGGAAGAGAAAGAACCTATAATCTCACAAAGTTGATTCAAAAGAACCAAAGGTCAAAATGGGAAAAAATCAACAACACTCACATCATATAATCTAGGAAGTTCAATTAGAGCCCATCGAGGATAGCCCAGATGAAATTGACACAAAACAGATCATCCTCTCAATAATTCTAGATGAATGGAATATGAGGGATCTCATTACAACCCTTGGATCTCAACTGAAGCTATTCCAACATTTATACAATAAATTCATTGACTCTCCCAAAGAACCTAGTCTAGGTCACCAAATCTGTTAATCAAAAAACACTCTCAATATTCTAAAGAACCAATCTATAAAATGGAATAAAATATAAGAGGATGCAACAACTGGACATAATGGATTTAAAGGGAAGGAAAATTCAAATGGGGGGTGAGACATTAGCTTATTTCAAATGTAAATGCTTCAATATTAACACCATAATATGATCTTCTCCCTTCTGTATAGAATAGGAAAAAAATTTACAAATCATTATACGTTGAAGTTGGGCTAATGAACTTCTACGAAAATTGAGGGAGCCGTCTCCCAATAGGGTTACAACCATCAGCATGATATTGGCCCACACTCCTAGCCTTCTAATCGTAAATCATAATTCTTCCCTTGCGAGAGAAATCACCATCCAAGAGGTGGAAGAGTGGTAATACACATGCCCAAAATCAATTCCCTAGGTCCCAATGGCTTCACACCAGATGTTTCTCAATCTTGTTGGTCATTCTTGGGCTTGAAAATATTGGAATTGGTGGAAGAATCAACGAAAACTAGATTTTTTCTCCTTACCCTTAATGCCACTTTCCTAACCCTCATACCCAAAATCAATAACGCCTTGTATCCCATGACATCCTAGATAACTTCTTTGCCATTTCAAATCAACAACATATTGTAATTCCCTACTCGATCATGTCATGTTAATTTTTATTAGCGTTTAATTAACCTGGAAATATTGACTTATAATTATTAAGTATTGTTGGTATATACCTACATTTGGGAATTTCTAATTTTATTTTACTAATATGAATTTTTATTATTTGTTATTATTTAATTATTAACAAATTCCCAAGGTCTTCTCAAATTTACTTTTAGACAATATATGGTCTTATCCAATTTATTTTTCAATTAAATATCAATATCTCAATTCCCAAGGCTTTCCAAGTTTTATTCTCCAATTTAATTATGAATTAAATATTAGTATTTATGTTCCCTAACTTTCCTCCCAAATTTATTTTGGTATAAGATATGGAATAGAATGTCAAGGTCATTAAATTAAAAGAATGGGAGGGTATTCATGGAATTAATAGTAGGTGGTTGAGCTGGATGAAAGGAAGATACATAAATAGAAGGAGGATGAGAGAAGGGGGAGATCCCTGTTCTTGATTTTTGGCATTGGAGGATTTTATTTGGGAGAGGAATGTGGAGAATGAAAAATAGAGGGAATGGAGAGAGAAATGAGAGAAATAAAACTTGGATCTATCTAAGAGTTTTGGTTTTAACTTGGACATACTACAACTAGTTGGACTTGGGCTTGAATGGCTAGGGAACCTATGTAGGTTCCCTGGGATAGGAAATCATTCCTAGTTGGCTAGGAGGTAAATTTAGTCGGTTAGCCAGGAGGAGCATCCCAACAGAGTCAGGAGCATCCCAACCCAGCCATTGGAACAAGTATTCTTCCATTTTTTGTTTTATTTATATAAATTTGTGACCACCTCCTCTCACATTTGCCCAAGCTTACTAGTCCACCAAGTAAATATGTGATGAAAAGTTACTATGATATGATTAAACTCCATAATTATGGTTAAGGAATTGGAGACGACGAACGAAAACTTCACATACCTCTCTCAGGTGCTACAAGGCACCCAAGAGCTAACCAATCACCCCAGCTGCCCAACCCTTGAGTTAAGTTATCCTTTCACTGAATTAAACCCCTAGTATCTCCCATGATAAGGCCTCCATGTGACTAAATCCCTCCAGTCACTCCCATAGGCTTGCTTCCTAGCAACTGCAGTCTTTATTAGTCAGTTTTGTGCGAGTGACCACAATATCTAAGCCACTTTTTCAAGGCTAGGACCTAGGCCTATTGATGAGACTCATCATTGCGTGATTATATGGGCCTTAATTCATCTCCTAGCTTAGTCAAACCAACTATTATCACAACTTATTAGATACTTTTGATCATATTTTTTTATGAGATGAGTTAGAGTTGGATATTTTGTGTTGTGGTCTAATGTGCATTTAGTGCAGGAATAAAGGATAAAAGCAAGGAAAAATTCAGGAATAAAGGATAAAAGCAAGGAACTGTGGAAAATACCTTAGTAAAAACTCAAATGGGACAAGGGGGAGGAATTATAGGAGGAAAATCCTCCTCATTTACTACCCCTCCATTCGAATATTCCTCCATTAGCTCATAGTGCAAACATCCAAATCATGATGACTAGAAGATAGTCAAGCAGGTGAAAGTGACATAAACCAGTTTATCTTGAGTTGGGAGCCGAGCCTCCCTAATTTGAAGGAATTCGTTGGAGAATTTAGATGTATAAGTAGAGAGGCTTAGGACCTTAGTAGGTTTCAGATTTTTATTGTAAAACTCTACTTTATTTCTAAGATGCAAGACTTGTGACAGTTTTCTATGTAATCCATGGTTTTGAGAATAAGAATGAATTTCGTTTTGAGCCAGCACTGAGTTAAATCAAAGGGATAAAGCTCTTGGGTTAGGGCCCAACCCTAGTAGCCAAATCTCCTCTTTATTGTACATGTATGCTAGCATAGATTCCTAGTTTTTTGCTCATTTGCTTAAATAGTTGCATTTCTATTATAGTAGTATAGCATAGATTTCTAGTTTTTTGTTCATTTACTTTAGTAGTTGCATTTCCATTACACCAGTATAGAGTAGATGATTCGTGGTTTAATTGTTCATTTTCTTAAGTAGCAGCATTCCCATTACAATAGTGTAGAGTAGATCGGTTGTGCTTTAGTTTACTTCCATTTGTGCCTTCTTTCAACTAGCAAGTTAGCTAGGAGAAAAAGATCCCCATAAGGTTGTCCGCAGGTTTCTCAGACTCACCTCTTCCATTTGGGACCATGACATGAGGAAGAGACCCTTCAGCAACCCCAAAAACATAGGTTTCTAGTTCCCACATGAGCTTTGGAGTTTGTTGTTTGATGCAGTTACTTGTTTCATTTCATTGTCATCCTTTTCCATGACTCTCGGTCCTCCCTCACCCTCATTGGTTTCTGTTGTTTTCATTGAAGTACCCTTCAGCACTTTCTTCATGCATAATTTCCTTACCGTTTGATCCACAACAAGCCTAACCAATCACCGTCAGATTCAGTAGTTTACCCAATGACCATCGCACATGAAGTTTTCCACCTACTTCATGCGCTCCAATCTCCACTGTCGATCTGTCTCTTGATCCAACGAATATTGCATCACCTCAATACTTTATGTGCTTTAAACCCCCACTGTCAATCTCCCTCACCTGATCCGATGGCTATCGCGTCACCCACTCACCAACTAGCATGGCCAATCTCCATCGTTGATCAGTCCCACCTGATCCAACGGCTATCACTCAATCTCGCGCGGATTCTTGCACGACCATTATTCACTTGAGACCATGCGAGAAAAGTGGTTTTATCATGCTACATGCCACCCAATTAGGATAATCGTGCAAAATTTTGTAATTCTGCTTACAGCCTTGAGGGCATGCGAGAAAATACTTACTACCTACGGAAGCCCGCTCTATCATTCTGCACGTTTTTTTCCTTCAATTTCCATGTGACTTAATCCTGTTCATCCATCTAGTGGATTAACCTTCAACGATATGATCTCTGCCATTCATCTTCTGCTTAGTATTCTTTGTTCATTTCTTGAATTAAGCCTCTCATGATAGGATCTCTGCCATTCATCTTCCACTTAGTCTTGTTTGTTCATCTCTTGACTTAAATCTCCCATGATAGGGTCTCCACCATTCATCTTCTGATTAGTCTAGTTTGTTCATCTCTTCACTTAGCCTCCCACAATAGGATCCCCATCATTCATCTTCTCATTAGTCTTGTTCATTCATCTCTTCACTTAGCCACACATGATAGGATCTCTACCATTTATCTTCCATCATTCTTATTCATCCATATATTCACGTAATCTTTTGTGATAAGATCTCCGCCACTCGTGTCCCCTTAATAATATTCTCGATCGATCCAACGTTTCATATGTACTTATTCCTTTTTACTTCCTCCTTTCACTGATTTCATCCTCCAACTACTTTCCTGCTTGACTCCTTCCTGAACCTTGTTCTGCATATCCTCAAAATGCTACCACTCTCGAGCTTTGACTTGGTCATTCAATATTGTCTGCTCATCGCAAACACCAAAAGATACCAAAAGAAAGTGGAAATAGATTTAGTTTAGTTTCCTTTCTTACACCTTTGTATGGTTTGATACTCTTTACTTCTACAACTTAGATAGTAGCATTAGGTTAGTGTTGAGTTAACAATCTCGCTTAGTTTAGATGTTTAAATGGTTAATTAGGATATGATGTGATTTAGCGTTACATGTTTCTTTCTTCATTACTACAGTAGAATAGCTGTCTTAGAATAGATTTTCTCTTCTTCCATAAAAGAATCAAGCTTCTTCTAACTCTATATAAGCTTGGCTTGGAACCCCTGGGGTCCCTTGCCAAATGAACAAGTGACAATAGGCAGGACCTTCACTTCTACTTGTGCATATAGCATTGTCACCTCTAAGCTCGTACGAACCCTGGTTCATAAGTAAAGCTCGTAGCCCAAGATTTACAGCATCCTTGCTGCAATATTGGTGCTCATCAATTTTTGGTGTCGTTGTCGGGGAGGTGTCAAAGTAAGAATGTGATTACTACTTTCTTCTATTTCTAGTCTCCAACTTTCTTTTCTTCTACTTCTTATCCTCAATTTTCTTCCATTATTTTATTTCTGCAAAAGTAATATAGTAGCTTCCTTTCTTTCATTTGTCATTATCTTCTTTCCTTTCCATTCTGCAAGTAGAATTTGAACTCAGAAAGTAGTATTTTTATTAGTAGTTTTCATTCAATCAACAATTTCATTCTACAAGTAGAATTTCAATTCAACAAGTAGGCTTTGTTTTTTTGGCAGTAGTTTTCATTCAAATTAGCAATTTCATTTCTGCAAAGTACATTCCTACTAAAAAAAACGTTCCAAAAACCAGCCCAAAAACATTTCCTTTCATGCCTCGTTGGAATAGGGACAATTTAGGGAAATTCCTACTGAATACCCCCACTGCATCCAACAGACAACCTTCCCTCTTCTTTGGTGACTGTGAACTAGAAGAAACTTTAGGTGAGAAGCCTTACATATTTATAAGAGGCAGAACCCATTCCTATTGAACCAATGGCTGAAAACCAAAATGACAGAGGAAATAGAGAGAGAATTGAGGGTGCCTTCCCCATCAGGGAGACCAATGAAGACATGAAGATGAAGAGTATAAGCCCCTCTGATCTACCTCATTTCCATGACCTAACCACAGAGGACCCTGACACTTTCCTATTTGAGTTTCATGTTATATTTCAAACCTATGACTATACATATGATGAGAAAAATCTAAAAATGTTTCCATCTAGCCTCAAGGATGCAGCATTGCACTGGCTCGTGGGTTTACCTAGAAATAGCATCACAACTTGGTCTTAGATGGAGCTGGCTTTTAACAACAAATATAGGGACTACTGTAGCTCAAAGGATACTAAACAAGATATTTTCAAGATGAACATAGGCCAGGATGAATCCCTAGAAGACTATGAAGAAATATTCCATCTCAGTTACAAAAGGTATAGGTGCACACTTGACCCTGAGTCACTAAAACTGGTCCTACTTAGAGGAGTAAGGGAAGATGTTCTAGATACCTTGCACATGTTAGTAGGAGGATATATCTACCAATTACCCTATGAGGATAACAAGGCTGTCTTTAGAAACCATTCTAAGGCAGCCAGGAAAATGGGTAGGGGTAGTCAACCTATGTCCAGTACATCATCTTCCAACTCATCCATCAAGGGTGAAATTGGAAATATGTTGGAAGATTTCAAAAGTGATATGATACAAACCCTTGCCTTACAATCAAACACCATGAACATTGAAAGGAAGAAAGAGGAAGAAAAGAGAGCCTTGGCCATATTTTGTCCTAGATGCATGAGGAGGCATCCTAGGAACGAATTTCCAATGAACTGTATTGATCTTTGCTCAGTCTGTGAAGAAACCCACTCAACAGATAAGTGCCCTTATTTACTTGGACTCAAAGTTGTATATCAGGGAGCTGAAGGGGTCACTGAGCAGCTTTGTTACATCAACCAAAGGAGACCTCCTGGGCCTCGACCATACCAGCAGGATATGCAAGGGTCATCCCATGCATATTACAACACCAACCAAACCACAGCTATACCTTCTTGGGGACCCCTTGCTCATCCTTCCTAACCTACACCCCCTCCTTGATCCTATGCATCTCAGTATCATTCCAAGCTAGCCAGCCAGTCATTTCATCCTTATGTTCAGCCACAACATTAGTGGAACACCCCACTCCAGGGGTGGAAGAAAAATGTTCCAGCCCTATTGCCTCCACCACCTACCCAACCACAACTAATGCACTCTGCTCCACCTAAGAAACCCCAGATTATTGCCTAGCCAAATTCGAACCCGAACAATAGGCAGGCTCAACAAGTATACAATGGAGAGACATCATACCCTGCTTATGCTATAGAAATCTAGGAGATCAACCTAAGATTTGGGAGAATTCTCCTCGATCCAACCTCCCTCTCCACATAGGGAGGTTGAGGAAGAAAGAGAGGAAAGCAACCATAAATTAATTCCACCCTTTCCTAAGAGATTAGCCCAACCACTCCAGCCTTTCCCAACAGAAACTGAACTTCTAGGAGAATTCAAGAATCTGTGTAGAGATCCCCCTTCTCTAGGAAATAAAAGATGTTCCCATTTACAATAAGTTGATTAAGGAATAATGCTTCAAGCATCCAAGAAGAAGAAAAAGGGATGCCCCTACCATTAATTTCATTGGGCAACTATCTAACATAACGCTAGGATAGGTAATATGTCCAAAATATTTGGACCCCGGAAGCTCTGTAGTAGATGTGCACATCAATGGCACCATTTTCCCACACACTCTGATTGATCTTGAGGTTGTCATTAATGTGATGACGAAGGACACCATGCTTAAGCTCCACCTCCAAGGGTCATTCAGGAAGACCACAATAGTTCTGCAACTTGGAAACTGTTCCATAGTCACCCTTAAGGGAATTGTGGAGGATGTGATGGTCTCCATTGACTCCTGGGAGTACCCTGCAGATGTTTTGGTTCTCCACCCTAAGCCTAAGCTTACTGGTTACCCTCTCATCCTTGACAGGCCATGGTTAGATACAGCTAATGCTTACATTAGCTGTAGAGCTGGAAATATGACCATCAAGAATAGGCATATACCCAAACAGTTAGTCGTATACCTTCCTTCTCAACCTTCCCTGGAGCATGATTTACCTTTATGGTTGGAGGAGGAGGAAGAAGATGAGGCTTATTTTTCCCAGCTTTATGCTTTGGAAACAACCATAGGAGGAGGAAAACAAGATGGGGATGACTTAATTAAACACCTGCTCCAAAGTCCAACTCCTAGTTCATTACCATTAGAAGAAGAGGTAAGGGAAACCTAGAACAATCATCCAATTAACTTATACTTGGCCGAATCCAACCCACTCCATGTCAAAACCATGGAATTCGGCCCAGAGAAAACTTTGAAAATTAATCCATATCTTTCTACTTTAGAAGAGGAAATTCTATGCATCATGTTGAGAGAAAACCTAGAAGCCTTCGCTTGTAGTTACAAGGAAATAAAGGGAGTACACCCCTCATTGTGCACTCACCACATATACATCAAAGAAGGTTGCAAGCTAGTTAGGCAACCACAAAGGAGGATGAATCCAAATCTTAAAGACATTGTCAAAGAAGAATTGCAAAAACTGCTAGATGCAAGATTCATTTACCCCTATCTCAGACAGTTAGTGGGTCTCTCCTTTAGTGTTAGTTCCCAAGAAAAATGGTAAGTGGAGGATTTGTGTTGATGATAGGGAGTTGAACAAAGCCATAAAGAAGGATCATTTTCCCCTACCCTTCATTAACCAAGTGTTAGATGGCCTGGCAGGGAAGAATTTTTTTCATTCCTAGATGGATTTAGTGGGTACAACCAAATCCAAATCTTCCCAGAAGACCAGGATAAGACCAAATTCACCTATCCTTAAGGTGCTTTTTCCTATAGGGTCCTTCCTTTTGGCCTATGCAATGCGCCTGCCACCTTCTAGAGAGCCGTCTTGAGTATTTTTTCTTAATTAGTACATGATTCGGTGGAAATTTATATGGATGATTTTACACCTTATCACTGTGATTTTTAAGAAGCCCTGACTAACCTAGGCAAAGTATTGCACAAATGCATTGAAATGAATATGTCTCTCAATCCAGAAAAATGTGAATTCTCAATGACTAAAGGGACTGTGCTAGGTCATTCAATATCTCAGCAAGGACTGTAGGTGGACCCAAACAAAATGACAATCAAGAGGCATTAGACATTCAAAGGGTAAGTTAACCACTGCACCAATTCTTGGAGGCCCAAACTGGGCCCTCCCTTTTCATATTCATGTTGATGCCTCACACAAAGCCATACAAGCAGCCTTAGGTTAGGAAGAGGAGAAATTACCCTATGCCATCTATTTTACCAGTAAGAACCTATCAAAGGTTGAGCTAAATTATATTGTGACTGAAAAGGAACTCCTGGCTATTGTGCATTCATTAAAAAAAATTAGGCATTACATTATAGGATATAAAACATTTGTGCATACTGACCATGCTGCAATCAAATATTTAACGAACAAAAAATATGTGAATGCTAGAATTATAAGATGGGTGTTTTTATTACAAAAGTTTGATCTAACTATTGTTGATAAGCCTGGTAAGGAAAATGTTGTTGCAGACTTCCTATCTAGGATGACTCTTCCTGTAAGTGAAGAAGGAATGGTGGATGACTATTACTAGACAAGCATTTCTTCATTATTTTTGTTCTCTCCCCATGGTTTGATGATATAAAAAACTATTTGGTATCAGCATAGTTCCCACCAAACTTGCCCTCCAAAGAAAAGAGGAAGATAGTCAAGAAAAGTGCCCCGATCACCTAGATTGGGGTCAATCTATTCACACTTGGCCTAGATCAAATCTTGAATATGTGTGTAATGGAAGAGGAAGTCTTTGACATCCTTCTGACCTGTCATGATGGGCCTTGTGGAGGTCACTTTGCAGCAAAGAGGACATCATTCAAAGTGTTGCAAGTAAGATGTTATTGGCCTACTCTTCATCAGGATGTGAAGAAGTACATTAGTCACTGTGATCGGTGCCAAAGGATGGGAAAGCCTACTCCAAGAGATGAAATTCCCCTACAACTCCAAGTGAATTTCAAGTCGTTTGACAAGTGGGGCATGGACTTCATTGGGCTTATCAACTCTCCTTCAAAGCAAAAGTAGTACATTGTTGTGTGCACTGATTATTTAACTAAGTGGGATGAAACCAAGGTGATTAAGGCATCAAAAAAAGAGAAGGTGGTTGAGTTCCTAAGGGAGAATGTATTCTTCAAATTTGGGTACCCTAGAGAGCTAGTCATAGACCAAGGCAGCCAGTTTACATCCAACATGACTAAAGAATTGCTTAACCATCACAAAATCAAGCATAGAAACTCCACTACTTATCATCCGCAAGCTAATGGGCAAGTGGAGGTGGCCAACATGGCACTAGAGAGCATCTTAACCAAGGTAGTGAGAAGCAACAGGAAGGATTGGGCAGAGAGATTGGTTGAGGCCACATGGGCCTATAATACAACATGGAAGACCACCACTGGATTTACACCCTATGAGATGGTATATGGGAAAAATGCTTTTTTGTCCATTGAGTTCGAATATAGCACATTGAGGATGGAAAGCCAACTACATTTGGATCTCAGCCATGCATAAAAAGAAAGATTGTTCCATTTGAATGGCTTGGATGAATTTAGAATGTAGGCCCTTCTATATACATAGATAGTTTAGCTTCAAAGGAAGATCTGGCTTGAAAAAGATATTAAGGAGAAGTAATTTCAAGAGGGAGATTGGGCATTGTTGTATGGTTCTAGGTATAAATACTTCAAGGGAAAGCTAAGGAGAAGATGGCTTGGACCTTATGTGGTGCAAAGACGCCATGATAATGGTTCAGTGCAAATCAGAAGTATAGATGAATAAGCCATTCCATCGCTTGTTAATGGACACCGATTGAAAATGTACAAGAGGCCTTTATCAAAACAATGACAATATCAATAAGACAAGGATGGTGGTGGAGCAAGTTCCAACTCATCCCTCATCAGGTCATTGAAAAAAGAGAAACGAAAGAATAAGGATTCAAGTGAAAACATCCATGAGGCACCTGAGATCCATCTTTGGGTTGAAAACCTCGTTAGGCGGCCCAAGGATGAGAAAAAAATGAATAAAGAATAAGAATATCCTTCATTGAAAACCTTCCTTGAGGTGCCCAGGGAAAATGACTAGGGTGAAAACGTCTCTGAGGTAGCCAAAGTGTTTTTCAAATAGAAGAAAAAAATATAAAAAAGAGACATAATTGTTATTTATAGGTGGGTGAGAAAGACAATCAAGGAGCAAAGAGAAGATCTAAAGGGAACCCTGCCTCACATATATTCATCTCCTCCACTCCTTACCATGAATCCCCCCATCAATTCCATCGTTTTTTTACTTCATTTCTTCAATTTAAGGTGAAGATTGTGTTTTCTACAGGATACCCTGAATGGTAGATTGGTTAGGTCCCCAAAATTCATTCTAGACATGATCTAACCCCTTACCTCATCCATTACCATCACCCCTGCATCCACACACAATCCTAATCCCTCTGTCCATTCATTGTAGCATCCTCAAAACCCCATCCATCAATAGGACATCAGCTATAGGACATCTTGTAGGAAATCTTATGGCAGCCTATCCCACAGAATACCAATCATTAACTACAGGTCTTCACTAGGATGATCTAGGAGCTCCACAATAGTAGTAGCAACATCAAATCTTCAGTCACAGACACCTGCAAAAGCCAATAAACCATCAGCAGACAGCAGAGGAGGAAGAAGAATGACCATCAACAACCTCTCTGATCTTTGACAACTACAGCTTGGCATCGAGATCATGGGTAAGTATCCCAATCACTCACTCGTATGCATCATTTGATCAAAATTTGTAAAGGGTACGAGGTAGTTGTTTTATAAGTGAAAAGGTGTTAAAATGGAAATTCTTTAATAACTCAAAAGAGAATGCAAGAGTCTGAAAATAGTGATGTAAGGTGGGGCCACAACCCATATTAAAGTTTGAGCGGTAGCACAAGATTTAAGTAAATGTGGGTTCAAGAGGTAGATAAATTGATCTACGGGGGAGCAATGAGCACAAGTTATAACTTAGGCTCAACCCCCCATAGTTGACCATGATGTCATGGTGTTTGACCAAGATCTATGACCTAGGATTGTTGTGGGCGTTCAAACCTAATGACCATCTTGTACACTCCCTACCATCGCAATGGGCCACCACCATTGCTCCACTCCATCTCATATCCTCCACATCATCCGCCACCCTCATTCATTACCGTCCACCTCATTCACCATACACTATCACCTCTTTTGTCATTCCATGGACACAGTGTTGTTGTGGTAACCATTTTAGAATGCTTGAAGAATTAAGACTTGTGGTAGAAACACCAGTTCACCAAAGACTCAACATACCCTATTTCTTGATGCAATCACTCATAGACTCCAATAACAAAGTAAAGGAAGGGAATTCCCAACACTTGGCTCACCATGGGTTGATTAGGATCCTCATTAAGGATGCCCTACAAACCCTCAGGATCCCTATAACATGGTCAGTCTTCAGAAACTTACCAATAGAGGATGACATCAAAACCCTCACCCATGATGTTCGTCCTTCTGTCAGTGAGGAGGAGGAAAAAAAAGATAAAGAAGATACAGACCTAGATGGGGATGAGATGGACCAAGAAGAAACTTATATAGAGTAACATGATGAAAGAGAACACAAGAAGGATGATGCTGAAACAGAGGAGGAAACGAAGGAATAAACTGATGGAGATGAGAAAGAACAACAAAAGGAAGAAGATAAGAAAAACAAAGAGGAAGAAGGCATTAACACAGAAGGAGAAGAACAAAGGGAGGATTCACCTAGGGTGTCTTTGGAGGTCCCTGAGGGGGAGGCAAAAATTTCCATCACTGCTCTCAGCACACCATTCAAGCAAAAAGGGAAAAGAAGGAGTCAAACCCCTCTATATTTCAGAATAAGAAAGAGCACAATAATCAAACAAGGGAAGCCACAAATATCAACAAAAATCCCTATTGAGATTGAAGATTCCCCTACAACAAGGGACAAAGAAGCAATAATGAGAGATCAACTTGAGAGGGAAAATGCATGGATGAGAGGGGAGTTGTAGGAAAAGGAAAACCAACTAGCATATATGGCGAGCATCTCCTTGGAGGTCATGAGATGCCAGCTAAATCCTATGTTATTTACCTAAGAGAACAATGGCTGCAATATTATATTAAAACACTAGCACAAAGGGGCACCATGCCATTTCAAGACTAAAGGCAGTTTATTAATCTTTGTGATCAAAGTGCACTAGAGGATAGGGCCAAAATGGCTAAGTTTTACTTGCACAACCTGGCCCTCACAGACATGAATATTTGGGGTCCTAATGCAAAGCTAGGAGATTTACAATTAATGGCTTTGGAATCATTAATGAACCATGAGAAGTCAAGGGCTGCAGAGATGAAAAGAATATTGTCCAGAGAGAAAAATGAACCTTTTTTCATTAGCGCTGAACAATCAATCCCATGGCCCTAATCAGCGCCCGTAATCTAATTTCAAATTATCCTCAGGTGGCACCTAGATATCTTGTTGCCCAAGAGTAAGAAATTCCGCATTTTGAGGAGGCTGCTAAGAGATGATAATATACATGCATGCTAAAGGATATGGAACACACTCCCACATATCTTGAAGATCAGAGAATATCACTAGCCTCAAAGGTTAAGAGAGGCACTTAATAGGGCACCTATGTATAAGAAATCAATGCAAAGGTTGAAGATCAATTGGATAGGCCTAATACTTAGTCCACCACTACTCATAGGGATGCTAGAAGGGAGAAAAGAAGAATAGGAAAAGAGGCAGTGGGAAGAAGTAGAAAGGAAATCAAGCTTCTATGAATAAGAAGAAGAGACCACAGCAGAAGCATGAGATGTCAGAGAGGCTATCAGAGCCATGAAGGACATGGGCATCAACTAAGTTGCTCAAAGGATGAGAAACACATTTGGTAGGGGGTGATGACGAGCCTCATCATTGGGTGATTATATGGGCCTTAATTCACCTCCTAACTTAGTTAAACCAACTATTCCCACAACTTAATGCATACTTTGGATCATATTTTGTTTATGAGATGAGTTAGAGTTAGATATTTTGCTTTGTGGTCTAATGTGCATTTAATATAAGAATAAAGGATAAAAGCAAGGAAAAATGTAGGAATAAAGGATAAAAGCGAGGAACTGTGGCAAAGACTTTGGTAAAAACACAAATGGGACAAGGGAGAGGAGTTATAGGAGGTAAATCCTTCTCATTTAGTACCCCTCCATTTGAATATTCCTCCATCAGCTCAAAGTGCAAATAGCCAAATCATGAGGACTAGAAGGCATTCGAGCAAGTGAAAGTGATAGAAACCTGTTTCTCTTGAGTTGGGAGCCGAGCCCCCCTAATTTTAAGGAATTCATTGGAGACTTCGAATGTATAAGTAGAGAGGCTTCAGACCTCTATAGGATTCAGATTTCTACTGTAAAAGTCTACTTTATTTCTCAGCTACAAGACTTGTGACAATTTGTTACATAATCCATGGTTTTGATAATAAGAATGAGTTTTGTTTTGAGCCAGCACTGGGTTAACTCAGAGGGCTGAAGCTCTTGGGTTAGGGCCCAACCCTAGCAACCAAATCTCCTCTTTATTGTACATGTATGCTAGCATAGATTCCTAGTTTTCTGTTCATTTTCTTAATTAGTGGCATTTCCATTATAGCAATATAGAATCCTGGTTTTCTGTTCATTTTCTTCAGTAGGTGCATTTCCATTATAGTACTATAGAGTAGATGATTCATGGTTCAATTGTTCATTTTCTTAAGTAGCGGCATTCCCATTACAGTAGTGTAGTGTAGATTGGTTGTGCTTTAGTTTACTTCCATTTGTGCCTTCTTTCAACTAGCAGGTTAGCTAGGAGAAAAAGATCACCATAAGGTTGTCTGCAAGTGTTTTGACCTCACCTCCTCCCTCTGGGACCATCACTTGAGGAAGAGACCCTTCAACAACCCCAAAAACACAAGTTTCTAGTTCTCTTATGAGCTTTGGAGTTTGTTGTTTGATGCAGTTACTTGTTTCATTTCACTGTCGTCTTTTTCCATCACTCTCAGTCCACCCTCACCCTCACTAGTTACTGTTGTTTTCATTGAAATCTCCTTCATCACTTTCTTCATGCATAATTTACTTACCGTCTGATCCATAACAAACTTGACCAATCACCATTTGATTCATTAGTTTACCCAACGGCCATCACGTGTGAAGTCTTCCACCTACTTCATGTGCTCCAATCTCCACTGTCAATCTATCTCTTGATCCAATGGCTATCACATCACCTCAATACTTTATGTGTTTTAAACCCCCACCGTTGATCTTCCTCACCTAATCTGATGGCTATCACATCACTCGCTTGCCAACTAGCTTGGCCAATCTCCATCATTGATCAGTCTCGCCTGATCCAACAACTATCGAGCAATCTCGCACAGATTCTTGCACGACCATTATCCACCCGAGAGCACACGAGAAAAGTGGTTTTCTCATGCTACGTGTCACCTTGTTAGGCTAATCACACAAAATTTTGGGATTCTACTTACATCCTTGAGGGCACGCGAGAAACTACTTATTGCCTACAAAAACTCACTCTATCATTCCGCATGTTTTTTTTTCTTCTATCACTGTGTGACTTAATCCTGTTCGCCCATCTATTGGCTTAACCTCCCATGATAGGATCTCCACCATTCATCTTATGCTTATTCTTGTTCGTTCATCTCTTGACATAAACCTCTCGTGATAGGATCTCCACCATTCATCTTCTACTTAGTCTTGTTTGTTCATCTCTTGACTTAAACCTCTCGCGATAGGATCTCCACCATTCATCTTTCGATTAGTCTTGTTCATTCATCTCTTCACTTAGTCTCCCATGATAGGATATCTACCATTCATCTTCCAATTAGTCTTGTTCTTTCATCTCTTCACTTAGCCTCCCACAATAGGATCTCCACCATTCATCTTCCGTCAGTCTTATTCGTCCATTTATTCTCTTAATCTTCTACGATAAGATCTCCACTGCTTGTCTCTCCTTAATAGTGTTCTCGATCAATCCAATAGTTCCTATGCACTTTTGCTTCTTTACGTCCTTATTTCATTGATTTCATCCTCCGAATCCTTTTCCACTTGACTCCTTCCAAAACCTTGTTCTACATATCTTAAAATGTTGCCACTCCCGAGCTTTGACTTGGTCATTCAATACTGTCCGATCATTGCAAACACCAAAAAAACCTAAAAGAAAGTGGAAATAGATTTCATTTAGTTTCTTTGCTTACACCTTTGTATGGTTTGATACTCTTTACTTTTGCAACTTATATAGTAGCATTAGGTTAGTGTTGAGTTAGAAATCCTGCTTGGTTTAACTGTTTAAGTGGTTAATTAGGATATGGCGTGATTTATCATTACATGTTGTTTTCTTCATTACTGTAGTAGAGTAGCTCTCTTAGAATAGATTTTCTCTTCTTCCATCAAAGAATCAAGCGTCTTCTGACTCTATAGAAGCTTAGCTTGGAACCCCTGGGGTCTCTTTCTAGATGAACAAGTGACAACATGCAGGACCTTCGCTTCTACTTGTGCATATAGCACTGTCACCTCCAAGTTTGTATGAACCCTAGGTTGATAAGTAAAGCTAGTAGCCCAGGTGTTGCAACATCCTTGCTGCAATACTGGCGCTCATCACCTATGCCCAAAACTTAATGAAACTCTTAAAAATGATAAATAACAAGAAGACAAGGCCTCTAATGAAAGAATTGAACAAGGACCTAGCCTAACCCACCCTCACCATGACAGGAATTTCACCAAACACATCATGAACCTATAATGTACAGGTCATAAATAGACATTTGAACATAGGTGTCTCATACTTATCTGAGATTTGTCAAGAAGGTTTTATGCTCTCTCACAATAACTGCATTATCATCTATTAGGTCTTTCATTCATTAAAATTTCATCTACCAATGAAAACATGATGAGATCCATAACTCAAGTTTGTCATAAAACCATACTTATAATCAACACATAACTAGGATAATAATGATGATAAAATAACCATCAAATCCACATAATATAAATTTCATTTACCCATGAAATACAAGGGAAAAAGGATCTCTTATTAACATATGCAAAAGCCAACCAAGTTAGGGACTTCCACATACCACCCAACCATTGATTTGAATGAACTAAATATTTGTTTTAGCCAATCACCCCTGTGTCATATTCCAGGCATGAATGTGGGACTCGGAACAAAACAAACTAGGGTTTCTCATGCTTTACCGTGTATCCCACCAAATTACTAGTCGAGGGATTCCTAGGCCTAAAACCCTCATCTATACAACCAGGCTTTACCATGTATCCTTCCATTACCGATCAACTTATTCCTATGCCTAAATGAAGAACATACACTACAATATTTATCGCAATCCCTTCATATACTAACCAACGGATCACTAGGCCTTAAACAAGCATGGATTCATTTAGACCTCTCCATCTAAACCATGAGGAATTTTCCCATCTCCACCCTCACACTTTACTATGTATCTCGCCATTTACCAGTCAAGGCATTCCTAGGCCTTTGGGACTCATTTTTTAAACCACCCGATAATCCATCTCGACCAATTAAAAGATCCCCATCACACCACGACTATATAGAAATGGAAAGGCAAGGCTAAAACAACTGGCACACCTGGAAAACCCCAATGTCAGTGACAACAAGAGAACCAAATACACACATTCATTTACCATACATCCACAAACCAACTGAGAAATTACACATGCACCTTGTTACCTACAACTATTCTCATTATAGTTTTTTGATCCAACCTTTTTCTCACTTGATCCTTGCTTTCATTTGATTTATTTTCCTTCCTCTGCTTTCCTTTTTCCCATGCTAGAGTGTTCCAATAATTCTCTATGTGTCCAAGATTATGAGGGAGAGAGAGTAGAGAGAGAACTCCAAAAAAAAATTGACAAAAGGTTGTGAACTGATCCTCATAAACCTTTTTATCAATGAGGTCTCTATTTTCTTCAATTTCCATTATTTTCCCTTCATTTTCCTCCTTACATGTAACTTGTGACCTTTCACCTTCCTTTTCTCCTACTTTCCATTATTTTCATAAATAAATTCCAAATAACTCCTCTTTTCCTTTTGAAAGGCTTTGCTAATGTCTTTGCCAATTTCCCCTTAGCCATAATCAACCAAATGAACACCCACTAAGATATTTCGCTCAACATTCAATTTGGAATACATGTCCCATGACCTTGGTCTTATTTTTCCTTTATTGACATTATTACATGAACTTTTAACCTTGGACTATTACAAACCCCTCCCCTTAGGGGAAGACCATCCTCAATGTTCTATGACAGTTACAACCAACAAAACCTCTGAAAACCGAAACATACTGCCCATGGAGCTTTATAACAAAGTTCGATGAAATATTTACAATGATCAACCTGTAGAAAAGAAAACAAACATGAAAACATAATAATGTGACACCCGTACCATTTATTGGAGCTTTACAACAAAACTCATTGCAGTATTTACATACATATACATATATACATGTACCAATTTGTTTTTTCTCAACCAACAAATAATGAAGGATACATATAATGCATTTGATCAAAAATATCACATGTAGCTTCATTGGGCCCAAAGTGCTTCCATTGCACTTTAACCTCCTTGGTTTCTTGGTTTTGAAGCATGATAATATTTCTTTGCAAAATACACTAAGGTTCCAACTACAATTATCCTTCTAGCTCCACCTGTAATGCAAACCAATCAATAACATGATCAACATCCTTTACATATATTTTAAGAAATGAAACATGGAACACATCATGGACTTTCATTGTTGGAGGCATTGCAACTCTGTATGCCACTGGTCCAATCCTCTCAAGGATTTTGAAAGGCCTATAGTAAGGAGGCGCCAACTTCACACATGACCCAATCCTCAAGTAGCTCTTCTCGGGCTTGATGCACAAGTACACATGATCGCCAAACTAAAACTCCTTAAATGCCCTATGATTATTTGCATAACTCTACTAGAGATCCTGTGTTTCCTTTAAATTTTATTTGATAATCTACATTTCTTGTTCAATCTCTGCCAACATGTCCAGTCCTATCAATACCATGTTCACTGGATCATTCCAACTGATGGGACTATTACAATGCCATCAATAGAGTGCCTCAAATAGAATCATCCTCAATGACTCACGATACCCATTGTTTTAACCAAACTAAACCAGTTGAAGGTAATATTCCCACTTTTGTTTTTGATGCATCACATACATCCTCAACATATTCTCTAGTATCCTTTTGACCCTCTTTGTCTGTCCATCTATCTACAGATGATACTTATCTGTCCGTCCATCTGTCTATGGATGATATTTATTTGTCTGTCCATCTAACCTCATCTATTAGGTCATTCATTTATTAACGTTTCAGCTACTAATCAAAACACAGTGAGAGCCATAACTCAATTTTGTCATAAAACCATGCTTATAACCAACACATAACTAGGATAATAACAATGATAGAAAAACCATCAAAGGTATAGAATAGTAAGCACATTTACTCATGAAAAAAAAAGGGATAAAATAGCTCTTATTCTCAGGGACTTACACATACCACCAAACAATAGATTGAGATGAATTAAATATTTCTTTTAGCCAATCACCCTCATCCCATATTCCAAGTATGAATGTGGGACTCATAAAAAAACCAACCAGGGTTTCTCAAGATTTATTGTAGATCCCACCATTACCATTCACGAGATTCCTAAGCCCAAAACCCTCATATATACAACCAAGATTTATTGTATATCCCTCCATTACAGGGCAAGGGATTCCTAGGCCCAAGCAAAGAACATACACTACAAGATTTACCACAATCCCATTATATAGAGATCAATGGATTACTAGGCCCTCAACAAGCATGGATGCCTCTAGATCTATCCACCTAAACTGTGACGAATTTTCCTGTCTCCACCCTCAGGATTTACTATGTATCCTGCCATTTACTAGTCAAGGGATTCCTAGGCCTATGAGTTTTTTCATGAGACCACCCCACTCAATTTCGAAACCATCCGGTAGCTCAACCAAGTATAGGAACCCCATCACACCATGGATATCTGGAAATGGAAAGACAAGGATGAAACCATTATCACACCTCACAAAAGACATGCCAATGAAAATGAGAGATCCAAATACCCACTTACATGTACTATGCATCCATGAACCAGCTAGGAAATCACACATGCACCCTATTACCCACAAGTATTCATATTGTAGATGCTTGATCCAACATTTTCCTCACTTGATCCTTGTTTTCCTTTGCTTTCCTTTTTCCAATCTTAGAGTGTTCCAAGACTTCTCTTAGTTTGCAAGAGTATGAGAGAGAGATCTATAAAGCTAAACTAATAAAAGGTTTTGAACTAATCCTTAGAAGCCTTTTTATCAATGAGGCCTCTATTTTCTTCAATTTCCATTATTTTTCCTCCATTTTCCTCCTCACATGCAACCTGTGACATTTCACCTTATTTTTCTCCAATTTTCCATTATTTTCATAAATAAATGCCAAATAATTTCACTTTGTCTTTCCATAGCCTTTAACAATGCCTTTGCTAATTTCCCCTTAGCCATAATAAACCAAATGAACACCCACTAGGATGTTTTTCCCAAAATTAAGCTTGGAATGTGTGTCTGATGACCATGGTCATATTTTGTCTTTATTAAGTTTATTACATGAAATTTTAACTGGGGGTTGTTACAAAATCGCCAGAAATGAAATTCCTTACATGTTTAATATGTTGTTAATCAAATTTTTCTCGTATGTTATTATCAAATAAATGTTGAGTTATAAACATGTTATTTTCCTTCTTATTGTAATTAAATTAAATGGTAAATTTGGTTTAGTTAAAAGACCTAGATTAGGTCCTCAGATGTGGTAGCAGAGCCTAGATTAAAAATATAGACTTTGAAACCCACCGACTAGAACCCCCTATAAAAAAAACACTCGACATAAAAATGATAAAATAAAATAATTTAGGAAAGTATTAAAGAAAAAAAGCATAAAACAAATACGTTGTTGTCAAGGATGGTGAAGAAATGTCCAAGATCAAAAAGATAAATGAAAAATGAGTCATTGAGGCTTCATTGTCTATGTTTTCTAACTCATAAATGTGATGTTAGAGAAGATCCCTAGCATTTTTTTAACATGCTTTGTTTAAAGAGAATTATCGGATTGTATAAGAGATCTTGAAGAGAATAAGTTTTCTTTGTAACTAAACCTTTTCAATTGTATTGTTTCTAATTTTATTACTAAAAATACACAAATTGATTTTTCGTCTGAAAAAAAATAATAAATAAAATAAAATAAAAATAAAATCATATGTCCATAATTGTTTCTCACAACAAATGTAACAAATATGTGCTTCATAGAGAAAATTAAACCTAAATAAGAGTAATCAAGTTTTTCAACAAACCTAACAAACCTACCATGTAAAGTATATTTCTTATAATCATGGTAATAGAATAGTATATCTTTCACAATCATGGTAATAGAATCCAGTTGCATCTTTCATCTTGAAAGCATGTAGGTACAAGTTCATAAATCCAATTGTTGGGTTGTGTTATATTATTTCCACGACTAACCTATGTAGTGAACCGAGGGGTTAGAAGGGGGACGGAGCCCCCCCTTCGTTGTGCCGATTGCACAGCGGGGGGACGGCAGCCCCCCCTGTCCAGGGGGTTTGAGAGGGGCGGGTAGCCCCCCTCTACGGGGTCCAGGACAACACCTCGAGAAATTTTTTTTTGGACCCTATATTAGGTTGGGTGAACCTACCTATGGTTTTCAGTCCATGGTTTTGGACGCGATGGTTTTCGGTCCAAGGTATTGGATGCTTTGGCATGTATAAATATGTATTGTAACATTGAAAGGAACATAATAAAATCAAGCTGGTAGTCTCGGTTTTGAGATCCAGTGGGAAATCTCTGTGTATATGTGTTTTATGTGTTATGCTCTCGCATTTTTATTTTTCCTGTGATTTAAGAATTCGTATGCAGGTAATTTCTGTACGGGGTTAAAACCTACATTTGGTATCAGAGCTGTACCAAATGCCTAAATGGACATTCGCCATGCAATTTCTAGATATTAAGCTAAACAAAGAAAACTATTAGTACTAGATATTAAGCTAAACAAATAAAATGGAATGGAAAAACTGTGTGAAAATGTGAAATGTAAAAGGATATTTAGGCTACTTAGACAATAGTGTAACCCATAGGTTGGTCTATCCAAATTCTAGCTAGGTTACCAAATCTTTTACTTCCTAATCAAAGATCATTTGACCCTTACTTTCCCACATGAAAACCAAGATCTGCTTACTTACCTTAATATTTTATCTCACTCATCAATCAAACTGTAATTAATAGTTAATACTAGAAAATTTAACTAAAGTCTAAATACAAGGTATATACTAAAATGCCATTCCATTTCCCAATTCAAATAGAACATTTACAGAAACATATATCTTATATATGTATTTTGTATTCTGATCTATATGTCCTCCTTATTTCTAAGACTTTTAAACTACATTTATACGTAAGATTAGTTCTAGGAGACATCATTAATCTCTTCTTAATCAATTAGCGTATCCCCTGAGGATGGACTCACTTGGAAGTTTGAAACATTGGGTTAAAAGGTTATTCCTCTTTTATTAAAATTCTCCCCACCTATATGGATTCATTATTAAAGTATATTCCAATCTATCAAATTCTCTTTATTTCTTAAACTTTGCAAATTATATGAGGCAAAAAATGTTTGAATTCAGTCAAAAATTTTGTATGCCCTCTCAAAAGTAGTTGTTTTTCTTATTTAGAAATAGAGATTTTTGACATCTTAGTTTCTTAATGAATAGAAAGTTCATGAAATAAAGATAGAAATAAAAACTGAACAAAATTATACAATTAAAATTAAAAAAAAAAAAACTTACTTTAAACATTTTTACTTTTTCAAAAATAAAATAAACGAAATTAAAAATAACTTTATATTAAACAACAAATAACTTAGAACTAAAATAATAAGGTAAACTTGACTTGGAAAAGTTACTGGTAGTTTTTGAACTCCATGTTTATGTGAACCCATAGTATTGACCCATGGTATTCATGGGTCATATTAGTTGAACATTATACTTCAAATTGTATGGTTGGTTTTGAAGTGATAAGAGTAAAACTTATTGTGCAAATTATTGTATACAGGTCGCTAGACTCTAAAATAAATTTGATAATTTGCTTACAATAATATTAACCTTCTTACAATGTAACTTGCATATAAATATAACTTGTTTATTGAGACTTTGATAAGATAACTCATCTATTTATTAGTTATAAGTTATCAGCTCACCCTTTAATATTTCATGCTTTTAATTTTGAATTATTTTTATATATTAGAAAAATTTGTTCTTGGAAAAAGAATTTACATATTCTCCATTTATTACTTTTATGATTTTCTAATATACATGATATGTTTCTAATAATTGTAATATTCTTTTTATTATTATATAACATTGTTTAGATTAAAAAAATTACAGTTAATTAGATAAATTTAATTGAAAAATACATATAAGCTTAGAGATTTAAATTAATTGGATATATATATTCATTTTGAGATAATAAAGTATTAAAGTCAAAGCATATTCATTTAGGTTTGAATCGCACATAAAATTTGTGCTAGAGGTGCTCTACGACCCAGTACGAGGTAGATGGCAAGCGTAAATGTTTAACATTTAGTACGGGGTAGATGGCAAGCGTAAATGTTTAACATTTAGTACACGAGGTAGATGGCAAGCGTAAATGTTTAACATTTAGTACGAGGTAGATGGCAAGCGTAAATGTTTAACATTTAGTATGGGGTAGATGACAAGCATAAATTTTTAACATTTAACAAATTTAATCTAATGTCATGGGGTAGATGGTATGGGGTATATGGCAAGCATGAGTGTTTAACATTTTACAAATTTAATCCGATGTCTTTGTAGGAACTAATTAAAAATAGACTGATCCAGGTGGATATTGGTGGCCACCTTCCAAGTCCACCTGGACCCCCACCATTGTCTTTCTCAGCATTTTCAGTTTCCTTAATTGTAGC
>APFE031130364.1:33135-98032 GCA_000404065.3 Pinus taeda
GTCCATGGTTTGGACGCGATGGTTTTCGGTCCGTGGTATTGGATGATTCAGCATGTATAAATATGTATTGTAACATTGAAAGGAACATAATGAAAAATCAAGCTGGTAGTCCCGGTTTTGGGATCCAGTGGGAAATCTCTGTGTATATGTGTGTTTATGTGTTATGCTCTCGCATTTTTATTTTTCCTGTGATTTAGAATTCGTATGCAGGTGATTTTTGTATGGGGTTAAAACCTACACCAATTGGCATCACAGCATACCAAATGCCTAAATGGACATTCGCCATGCAATTTCTAGATATTAAGCTAAACAAAGAAAACTATTAGTACTAGATATTAAGCTAAACAAATAAAATGGAATGGAAAAACTGTGTGAAAATGTGAAATGTAAAAGGATATTTAGGCTACTTAGACAATAGTGTAACCCATAGGTTGGTCTATCCAAATTCTAGCTAGGTTACCAAATCTTTTACTTCCTAATCAAAGATCATTTGACCCTTACTTTCCCACATGAAAACCAAGATCTGCTTACTTACCTTAATATTTTATCTCACTCATCAATCAAACTGTAATTAATAGTTAATACTAGAAAATTTAACTAAAGTCTAAATACAAGGTATATACTAAAATGCCATTCCATTTCCCAATTCAAATAGAACATTTACAGAAACATATATCTTATATATGTATTTTGTATTCTGATCTATATGTCCTCCTTATTTCTAAGACTTTTAAACTACATTTATACGTAAGATTAGTTCTAGGAGACATCATTAATCTCTTCTTAATCAATTAGCGTATCCCCTGAGGATGGACTCACTTGGAAGTTTGAAACATTGGGTTAAAAGGTTATTCCTCTTTTATTAAAATTCTCCCCACCTATATGGATTCATTATTAAAGTATATTCCAATCTATCAAATTCTCTTTATTTCTTAAACTTTGCAAATTATATGAGGCAAAAAATGTTTGAATTCAGTCAAAAATTTTGTATGCCCTCTCAAAAGTAGTTGTTTTTCTTATTTAGAAATAGAGATTTTTGACATCTTAGTTTCTTAATGAATAGAAAGTTCATGAAATAAAGATAGAAATAAAAACTGAACAAAATTATACAATTAAAATTAAAAAAAAAAAAACTTACTTTAAACATTTTTACTTTTTCAAAAATAAAATAAACGAAATTAAAAATAACTTTATATTAAACAACAAATAACTTAGAACTAAAATAATAAGGTAAACTTGACTTGGAAAAGTTACTGGTAGTTTTTGAACTCCATGTTTATGTGAACCCATAGTATTGACCCATGGTATTCATGGGTCATATTAGTTGAACATTATACTTCAAATTGTATGGTTGGTTTTGAAGTGATAAGAGTAAAACTTATTGTGCAAATTATTGTATACAGGTCGCTAGACTCTAAAATAAATTTGATAATTTGCTTACAATAATATTAACCTTCTTACAATGTAACTTGCATATAAATATAACTTGTTTATTGAGACTTTGATAAGATAACTCATCTATTTATTAGTTATAAGTTATCAGCTCACCCTTTAATATTTCATGCTTTTAATTTTGAATTATTTTTATATATTAGAAAAATTTGTTCTTGGAAAAAGAATTTACATATTCTCCATTTATTACTTTTATGATTTTCTAATATACATGATATGTTTCTAATAATTGTAATATTCTTTTTATTATTATATAACATTGTTTAGATTAAAAAAATTACAGTTAATTAGATAAATTTAATTGAAAAATACATATAAGCTTAGAGATTTAAATTAATTGGATATATATATTCATTTTGAGATAATAAAGTATTAAAGTCAAAGCATATTCATTTAGGTTTGAATCGCACATAAAATTTGTGCTAGAGGTGCTCTACGACCCAGTACGAGGTAGATGGCAAGCGTAAATGTTTAACATTTAGTACGGGGTAGATGGCAAGCGTAAATGTTTAACATTTAGTACACGAGGTAGATGGCAAGCGTAAATGTTTAACATTTAGTACGAGGTAGATGGCAAGCGTAAATGTTTAACATTTAGTATGGGGTAGATGACAAGCATAAATTTTTAACATTTAACAAATTTAATCTAATGTCATGGGGTAGATGGTATGGGGTATATGGCAAGCATGAGTGTTTAACATTTTACAAATTTAATCCGATGTCTTTGTAGGAACTAATTAAAAATATACATCCATTTGAACAGATGAAAGTGGAATTTATTTGTGAGAAAGGTGAAATATTAAATTAAAATAGTTTGGTTTAAGGTCGTGGACTATATATATATATCTATATAATATATTTATATATATATATATATATATATATATATATATATAATATATATTATATATATATATATATATTATATATATATTATAATAATATATAATAAAATATATATAACATAATATATATATATCATTTATTAGTTGGAGAGGTGCTCTCCAACCCAAGATGTTAGATATGTTTAAACCCTTCAACTTGTGAAAATAAAATAAAAATAACCCTATAAAAATTAATAATAATAAGAAAATGGCCAGTGGTATTAAGAACCCATGGTATTAACCCATAGTATTCATGTGGAATATAACCTATTTAAGGGGGAATTAAACTATGTTAGATATGTAATTTATGTGTATCAAATGATGGCATTGAATCCATGTAGTTTGTAAAGGTAAAAAAAAATTATGGATGTGTTCGCACCTAACATTTGTATGTATCTGTTTGGTGGCCCTATGAATGTTTGCATGTTTTGTTTCTATCATTGAATAGATGAATACATAATGTATATATATGCATAGAATATTTAGAGCTTCCTCCAAGCTATTAGGTGATTCAAGAAGGTGTTTTTAAGAAGTGTAAGGTTAAACAAGATTTCACAAAGTACATAACAATAGTTGCTTCTTCATTCTAATGGCTTCTTAGATAATCAATTTAATTTAATATATATAATATATTCTCTAATTTAATGTATATAAATGTGCTAAGAAAAGGGTTTTTTTCTTGAAATCTAGGATGGTAGTTAGAAATGAATAACTTCACTATGGAAGTGAGTGGGGTGAGGGGAGGAGGTGGGAAAAATATTGGGTTAAATGTAATATTACATTCATCTAATAATGTATGCCTACCTTCATCCACTTTTACTAGTTGCAAGAAATATTGTCAAATAAATACTATAAATATATATTTTACCCATATTTCCGCCTCAACTGGTCCATTTTATTTGTACTTTTCCTTATATTGAGTAAAATGTAATATTTCGGTTGGGGTGATGGCAAAATTAGGGTAAAACAATGTAATAATATTACATTAATCAGTATTACCCACCGCTTGCCAACTTTTAGCGCTGATGAGATTACTAATAAATATTGGGAAATATAATACTATAGTAACTTAATATTTATCAAAAGATTTCTCACGATTTCATTTTTTTTAAAAAATATTCTTTTATATTTGAAGTTCATAAGTAAACTTAGTTCTATGGTAAAAACTTTGAGTCTTGACTTGGTCCAAAGTAAAATAAAAACCCACACAAAATAATAATTATAATTTATAATTTAATTATAATTATAATTAATAATAAACTAGGCCAATCCATCTAACTCTCGATCAACCAAGAGCCAAGAGGGATCAAATTTCTTGAGATAGAAACCTATTTTAAAGTGAAAAGATATTTGATCTCTCTTGCCCTCGATAGATCCAGAGTTAAGATGGATCTAGGCTTGTTTAACCTTAGTTGAATTTTCTTATAGAATGTGTATATTAAGGAAGGATCCATGATTTAAGGAATTGACATAAGAATATAAATGTTACAAAAATTAAATTAAAGTGATAAGAGATAATAGACATATTATTTTTTTGTGATCCATATTCAATTAAGACATAAATTTATGATGACATGAGAACATCATTTGTGAAAGTAATATTGCAATAGACAATATTGTTTCTAGTCATATATCATTTAGAGAAATTTAGTAAGAATATGATTACTAACAAATTGTGACATATATATATATCTATATATATATATATATATACACACACACTTTAAATGTGTTATATATTCTTTTATATTATCATCATTTAGGACTAATTGGGATTTGAAAGGATGGCTAAGTTATAGTAGTGTAATTTCAAATGGCCACCTAGTATTGATCTATGATGTCAATTAATGGATAAAAATACAACATACATTCATGGTTATTTTCTAAAAATTGCTTCAAGGAAACTGACTCTTCAAGAGGGAAGACCAATTGTTATATGTCCTCTAGGAGATCTCGAGATTCATAAAATGGGCATAAATGGTTTTAAAACATATTATAAAGGTTGGGGAGGAGAAACTAATTCCCATAGAAGGAAGGCATGACTAGGAGGGTATTACTCACCTTATTATTTAATTTAATTATTTGAATATATTAAACCATTTCATTAATCAATTTTAATATTAATTATATAAATATCTTTTATAATAATGATTATGGTTACTAAAGAGAGTAATTTTATGTTAAGAAAACATCCGAGTGTGGGTGACATGTACATTGCACTAGTAACCTACGTATTATCAAGAGAAAATTTGTAAGTTATATAGATCTCACACATGAGAGGATTTAGTAGATCCTTGGTGATCTACTTATTATTAGTAATGCTTGTTTACAAGCATAGTAAAATAAAAATAAGTAACTTATGCCTATCATTTTATATATGTGTGTGAGTCGACTAAGAGTTGGAAATTCCCAAGTTGCATTAATAAGCCTTGTGTGTCATACAAGGCTTATGGAGGAGGGTCATCATAAGGACCTCCTACAAATGACCCATTTCAATCGTTGGAGTTGGCTCTCAATTTGTGATCCTTACAGGCAAATAATGAGACTTTAAGAGGGCACCAAATAGTTGAGATGGAAGTAGAGAACCCTCCATCAGGGTTGGGAAATTTAGAGCGATCAAGGCACTTAGATAAAGGACCTACAACTGAGGACATTCCTAGGGAGCTCTAGAAGATTAAGCTCCCAGAGTTTTTTGGATTTTGTGTCAACAAACAAGTAGAAGCCTAGTTAGAGGGAATGAGAAGGTGCTTCCCACTAAGAGATTATACTTCCAATTTAAATTATAAAATAGTGACATTCCAACTCAGATATAGTTCCATAAACTTGTGCGGTAACATAGAGTGACAAATACACCTCAATCTTGACATAGTTACCTGGGATTTATTTGAGAAAAGATTCAAGAAAAAGTGACTACCAACATATTATGAAGAACAAAAGGTAGGAGCCTTCCATGATTTGGTAGAAGGAAACCACAAAGTAGAATAATATGAGACTAGATTCATGTAATTGGTCACGTATGTCTCCTACATGGATACTAATCAATGCTAAGAAGATCGTTTCATTTATGGATTAAACCCTAATATTAGGGCAATGGTGTGGATGTGGAAAGCATCCTCAGTGGCAGAAGTTATTGAACATGCTCACTATGTTGAAGATAACTTACACTTAAAAGGTGGAAAAAAACAATTTTTCCACAACAATCAAGGTTTACGTGGAAGGCCCCTCGTAACTTCTCTAGGGAAGGAAGTTTGTGGCCACCTCCATATGGAAATAGGTTTGTACCCAGAGTAGTGACAGTGGGGATTTCAATGGTTTCCAATGGAGCTTCATGTGCAGATTCGAGGACTCTTTCAAATCAAGTTCATACCAAAGGAACCACGAGTAGGGGAAGGGGTCCTAGGGGAAAGAACTCTTTCCAAAGAACTCCATAACATTATATTTAGGGTATACCATTCATCACTTGTTGGGGATGCACAGGACCTCATTCCTGGCATGATTGTCCTAATTTACAAACTAGTAACCACCGTAGAGAAGGACAATAACCAATGGCAGAAGCAAGAAGCCACCATCGAATCTATACGACAGTTGATAAACATCAAGTTGAACATCAACCTATTGTGGTAGAAACGTCGAGTATGATAAACCATGTAAAAGTTAAAATTTTGTTTGATTTTGGTGCTATATATAGTTTCATTTCACCAGTTGCATTAGAAAAATGCGGGTTGGCATCCTATGAGCACAATGACTTTAAACAAGTCAAAATGACTTTTGGGATAAAAAAAGTAGTAGGACCTAGTATTTATCAATGTCGGGTGAATCTTGGGTTGTGTACAACAAAGTTGAAGGCATATGTCACAACACTGGGGACGTAAGATGTAATCATCGAAATGGATTGGATAGAGGTTCATTGAGCTTTGGTATACTGTTTCAATAAGAGGGTGATTTCTTTAGATGATGAAGGTAGGTCAATTGAGATATGTAGTATCAAGAGAGGAGTGCCCCTACTATTCATCTCCACAATGAAGGTAAAACATTGTCTCCAACAAGGTTGTAAGCTATATGTGGTCAAGGTTGTAAGTGACTAGAAAGAAAACTCCCTTGATCAAAACCTAGTTTTTTCAGAATTTGAGGGTGTTTTCCCCAAGGAATTGTTTGGATTACCATCTATGAGGGAGATTGATTTCATAATCGACCTAAAACCTAGTGTACAACCAATATCGAAGACACCCTTCAAGATGAAAACTCCAAAACTTTATGAGTAGAAGATGCAGTTAAAAGGGATTTTAGAATTGGGATTTATTAAACCTAGTATTTCACCATTTGGTACACCAGTGTTTTTGTCAAGAAGAAAGATGGTTACTTAAGGCTATGCATATATTATAGGGACTTGAATCGAGCCACAATAAATAGTAGGTACCTGATACCTAGAATATATGACCTATTTGACCAAATGAAGGGAGTAACATTTTTCTCAAAGATCTATATGTGATGTGGATACCACCAATTGAGGATTAAGGAAGGTGACATCCCGAAAAAATACAATTCAAACTTGGTTTAGGCACTACAAGTTCATAGTTGCACCATTTGGTTTGACCAATGGACCAACAATATTCATGATTCTCATGAATGGTGAGTTCAAGTAGTATTTGGACAATTTTATGCAAGTCTTTCTGGACAATATTCTCATGTATTCAAAGAATTAAAAGGAGCATGAAGAGAACCTAAGGGTTATGTTGATCTGCGTAAGGGAAAACCAGTTAAGTAGAAAGCTATCAAAATGTTCCTTATTTTAGAAGAAAAATCATTATCTTGGTCACATCATTTTAGGAAACGGATTTCAATTAACCAAGAAAAGGTAAGGCCATAATGGATTGGCCAATACTAAAAAATGCTCATGAGGTGCGTAGCTTCATGGGGCTTGTAGGTTATTATCGTAGATTTGTGGAAGGGTTCTCGAATATTGGAAAACCCATCACCACCTTACAATGAAATGGGGTTAGACACGAATGGAAATATGAATGTGACACTACATTAAAAAAGATAAATAGGTTACTAACTAGTGCATCGATACTTTGTGTACTGTACATGGAAAATGACTTCACTATCTACACCAATGCTTCAAAGCAAGGATTGGGAGCATTGTTGATTAAAGAAGGTGGAGTAATAGATTATGCATCTGGAAAGTTGAAGAAACATGAATAATTGTATGCTATCCATGACTTAGAGTTAGCAACAATGATGCTATATTTGAAACTATGGAGACCCTATCTCATCAGGAGAAGCTTTCAATTAAGAACTAACCACCAGAGATTGAAGCACCTATTCACTCAGAGAGATTTAAAGTTTAGGAAGAGGTGGTGTGTGAATTCATGAGTGAGTATTATTTTTAGATCGCATACATTAAGGGAAATGAGAATGTGGCTTCCGATGGACTAATTAGGAAGCCATGGATCTTCTCCCTAGTACCCTTAAGAGTCAATTTGAGTGAACTTGTGTTGGAGGAACTCTTTGAAGATAGTTGGTATATGAAGGTTATATTAGCACTTCAGAGTGGGAAGTAGATATAACCAAAGATTGAGGGTTATGCCCTTGAGCTAGATGGACTATTGAGATTTCAAGGGAGAATGTACATCCCTAAGGAAGTGGGTATACAAAAAACCAACCTTGAAGAGTCACATAGAGCACCCTATTGTGCACATATTGGAGTGAAGAAGATGTATGTAGGCATGAAGAAGCTCTTCTTTGGGGTAGACATGAAGCATGACATTGTCTATTTTATCGCCAAATATCTAATGTCAATGAGTGAAGGTTGATGATTTCCATCTAGTAGGATTACTACTAACTCATGTCATCCTATATCTAAATGTGAAGTCTTTTGTATAAATTTTGTTGTGGGTTTTCCACTCACTTAAATGAGGCACAATGTTATATTTGTTGTAGTTGATAAATTCACCAAATGTGCCCATATCATCCCAGTGAGAGACACTTATGATGTTACTGATGTGGCATGAGTTTTTATAAGAAAATTTATTCGACTACGTGGGTTACCCACAAAGATCATTTATGATAGAGACTCTCACTTTACATCTAGGTTTTAAACAAGTTTGTAGTCGTCTTTGGAGGCTCAATTGAACTTGAGCAATGCATATCATCCAGAAACAAATGGGTAGACTAAAAGAGTGAATCAAGTCATGGAAGACATGCTTAGAATGTACGTCATGAATCAATCATAGTCATATAATAAAAATTACCACAATTCAATTCGGATGCCTCCTTATGAAGATCTACATGGGAGGCCACACAGGATGCCATTAAGTTGCGAAAAATTGGAGGACCAAGTAATAGTTGGGCCAAAATTGGTTCAAGAAATGGAGGAGCACATAAGACACATTTGACAAAGGTTGAAGGAAGCACAAGGTAGAAATAAGAGTTATGTCGATTCACATACGATTGATAAAAGTTATGAAGAAGGAGACCAAATTATTTTTGTATCCAACCCAACAAAAGCACCATTTGGTTTGGTAAAGGGACGAAGTTTTCATCTCAATTTATAGGACCTTTTAGAATGAAGGAGAAGATTGGACCAATTGCCTATTGTATTCTACTACCACCCCATTTCTATAAAACTCATTATTTTTTTCATGTATATGTTCTACGACATTATTTTTCTAATGAATTTCACAAACTAGATTGGAGGATATTGCAGGTCTCGAATGTGGGGATCATGATGGTTGAACCATTACGCATATTGGACTGTAAGGTTTGACAACTCATTTGTTACTTGGCGAACCAGGTTAAGGTCTACGAGGACAAGTATAGCCCAATATTTGCTACTTGGGAAGATGTAGAGACTATAGTTTGTGACTACCCCTCACTTTTTCAACATTTGCGATGCCCATTTTGACTTAAAAGTCTACGTATGCTAAGGCTCTATTTGTAGTTTCATGTTTTTTTATTTATGAATGTTGTGTAATATTGTGGCATTTTAGGTTGACAAATAAAACTACTTATGTGAAACATTTTATGGATTAGGTATTGTTTATTAAAATATTTTATGTATGACTTATTTGATGTATGATTTACCTAATGTATGTCTTACTTTCTTATGATATATCTAGTGTATGAATTATCAAAGTTATTGTTGTTTGATGTATGGATTAAGGAAATAAGCTTTATCTAATTAATGACATATCTAAGCGATGATTTATCTAATGTAATATCTACTTCCAGTATGTTTTTATGAATTACAAAATTGTAACATGGATACTAGACTTAATAACAAGATGATTATAATATCACTTATACTTATATATATATATAATATATATATATATATATATATATAATATATATATAGATATATATATTATGTATATGCATGAATGAGAACTAACATGTAGATTGGAAGGACCTCTATGACAACCAAGATCTACAGTTCTAATCGGGGAATGTAGAGACATCTATTGAGGAATGGTATGATGGAAATTGTTCTATTACATTTTGTATCTACTTGATATACACTATTATGACATGGGTAAAGTGTAAATGGAAGGTGGCATGACTTCCTAACTGGATTATTCGATAACAAATATCCAACTAGCATTATGGTGTGGTCCATATTATGGTGCTAAAACTAGCATGTAAAAGGCATGGAGGAATTTCTCATCTTGTAACCTCCAAGCCTGGAATCATGGGAGGAAAATTTTGGACACACTCTCCTAGATGTGTGATGATGATTGCTAACTTCCTACTAGGGAAGTTAGGTCAATATAGTCTGCAGTTCTACCATATTGGTTTTATTAGTGGTTAGATCGATATAGTCGATGCCATAATATATTGCAACAGAGGATGAATAGGATGAGAGCACAAGTAGGTTAGGGTGCATAGGAGGCTAGAGGTTAGTTGGAGAGTCTTGATAGGAAATGGTATCACTGATTGAATTACTTAATTTGACTACTATATCTCTCTCTATTTGTTTTTCTTTCCCCAAGAAAAAATCATAATTTTCATTAATATGGTGATGAAAGTTGCATGCTGTATAATTCAAATACATCATGTCAAAAGTAACTGTTGATCATGTCAACAAGCCTCATATTGTCTATTAGACTGTACTGATATATATATATATATATATATATATATATATATATATATATATATATATATATATTATATAATATATATATATATATATATATATATATATACATACATACATATACATCTATGTTATAGTAGAAAAATTGTCTAAATATGGGATCTATACTGATGGAGCTGAGTATGTTCCAAGTATTGTAGTGAGATGTACAAAAAAGAAACAATATGGTGTCACTGTGGATCTGTCATCGATGAGTCAGATACAAAAAAGTCAAAAATGTCATCACTATGTCTATAGTATCAAAAGGAGCCTCAGTAAATGGTCAATGATAATATTGATAACCATTTTTCCCTTGATATTTTGTCACATGCCATACCCTAAATGCCTATTTTGATCCCTCTTTGGATAACTGATCTGAAAGATAGTTCCTCTAACTGGAAATATGTTGACAGGCAATGGAGTCAAAATGTGTTTTGACTAGCGTAAATTCATCCAAAATGCCTTTGAGTGTGTGTGTGTTTGTGTGTGTGTGTGTAACATGTGGATTTCAAAGTAAACCAATTAATTACCACCTTTGAGTCACCAAAAATATTTAGTTGTCAGCAATTTTTTTCAATAGATAAAAGGAGGAGAAGTTTTAACAAAATTATTTGTGCCCTGCCCCGGTCCATATTTTATTTCAAAATTATGTGATTCATTGAGGTGTAGTACAACACCCCCACCACATCGACCTTGTTGCAATGAGCCATAAAAATATGCCCAAGGGATTGTGTGATCGATAGACTCCACGGTGCTGATGTGAGGGTTGTGAGAATTTTACTCTTCAGGAAGGAGGTTATATATCACCAAGATGCCCCAGTGTGTAAGCAAAGGTATGTTCCATAACATTTTTTGTGTTGCCTCATTCCACTATTTCTCCCAAGCTCATGGGATATTTTCTCCCTCCCATTTAATTTTTATAGACAACCCTTAGTAAAGAAGATTTCAAACTTGACATGCCACTAGACATGTTAGAAATAAGTTCTCTACAAATTCCTTAGATTCTCTACATAAGTCACACCATGATGTACTATGAAACAAGCACTTTTTCATATTGTCACCAATAGGTAATTTTTTTTCCAATATGCACCATAGTAACTGATGAGCCTCATTATTTCAACAAGAATTTTGCAGCTCCCAAGGTTATAAATTTTAATTATTAACCCAGGGTCTGTACAAGCTTAAGAGGTATCAACACTATATGTGTAGGATATAATGTGTCCTTTCACTGTCATGAAGTAATGGAGTGAATGTAATGAAATCAAATCCTAAACTAATTACATAAATTGAAATGTTACTTTGAGAAGAAATTAATCCAAGGCAAAAACAACAATTTGTAATTGAAATCCTAAGAGCATGAATTCAAATAAATAGGCGTAATCTACTTCTTAAAAAGACACGTCCTAATTGGTGTTTATTCTTCCTTAATAATGGATTTATAGCCCACGAATCATGGTTCAACCCTAAGGGAAAAAAACCAATATTTTTGAGCAAATTTGGGCAAGTATATATGTGTTAGGAGAGTGCCACAGGAAGTTACAGGTGCTGCTACAGGAAGTTATAGGCTGTTACAGGAAGTTATAGTATTTACTATAGGAATATATAATTCACAGAATGACCAAGAAAATAAAATCCAAATTGGATGAGAAAATTATTTTTATTGAATATAATATATTAGGTCTCCATTCTAAGTGTAATCACTCAAAAATGCCCTTGTTAACACATGCTAAAAAATAACAGAAAATGACTAGTCGAAAACCTAGAGATTCTAGAAGTAGTGAGCTAGTTAATCTATCAAATGACTAACCTAATAAAGTGAAAATGAAATGGGATAAAAAAAATTATTAACCTGAATGTTTTTTTGATCTAATTCAAGTGGAATAAACTCAATTGAATCTCATTATAATGTTCTAAAAAATAGTACAATACTACTATTTGCCACAAGGGACTTCCAGAAATTTAGATTTGGGAATAAGGAAACTAATCCAAGTATATCAATGATTACTATGATCCTCCAAATATGTTTCAATGATGAAATCATGCTTGAAATATTGCAAAAGATATTACTTCAACCATTTAATCCAATCCTACAACAAGAAATCATCAATACTAAATGCAGAAATAGAAAAAATCAAGAATAATAGATGCATGTGAATAAGAAGTGAAAAGAAGAAAAGTAAATTATACAAAAGGGCTCTGAGGCTCCTAGGATGGTCAAGCCCAAGGAAAATCAGATTCCTATGAAGGATACCAATATTTAGAAGCTTAACACGATACCAATCTTCACTATTTCCATCAATATAATTACATCCTTGCAAGAAATGAAAGTGAAGCTGCAAAAATACAACTTTTCTCCACAAGAACACTAAGAAAACCCCACCTAGAAGAAAATTTGGATTGGTACTTATAAAAAATAATTAGGAAGCATTCTCCATGAAAGGAGGAATATTTCCCCTCAAAAATCCCTCAAATAGTGGATCTAGTTCCCAACACTAGGAATTTACATTAAATGACAAGGAACTTATTCCTAGATTTTCTCAATCATTGGAGCTCCAGAATTTGTGCACTAATTTCATAATATCTTGTTGATTTATTATCCAATATTGATCCTCTCATAGTAGCTATAAAGTCCCTAAATTATCTCCTCCTCCAAATCTTCATAATCTTCCTAATATTCTCACAGTATTCTACAAAAATAAATAATATTAGGTACAAATATGAAATAATCTATAAACCTTCCTAATGAACATATCAAAGTTAACAAAATTTATTAAGTGTAGAAGGAGAGGTTTAATATTCTTTTCTTGCTACTGCATTTTTTTCCTATCTCAGTTTCCCAAGGAAGCCCTAATGTAGGTCAAGGTTGCTTCTTTCTCTCAGGTGATTCTTCAACTGTAATGAGATTTATTTTTTAGGGAAACACCTTGTTTTTGGTTCATCTTCTTGGCCAAATGGATAATGTAAATTTATTGCAAACTAAAGTGCAACCCCATTATCATACCCCATTACCTTTTGTTTGCACCCTTTTCACTTCCTTTGAATAGTTCAATGGTCCCAAACGTTTTAGTGGTTGTTCTCGGTGAAGTTTTCCTTCATGTAGAACTTTGTTAGCTTCCTATAGAAGTTTATCGGCCTTCCTATAGTGCTACAGGGTCTCCCTATAACAATTACACTCTTCGTGTAGCAATCTGGAGAGAGGCCAAAATTGGATTTTTGAGCTACTGCGATGATGGAGAGTGGTGAGTACATGACTGCACATAACCTGAATCCTATAGAAACTAATATTTGCATGCCAAGAAGTAGTGGGTCCACCTTTTTTCTTTTATATTTATTTGTCATTGATTTTTTTCATTACCTTTTATATAATTTTTTCAAAATGTTTTCTCTTTTTGTTCATTGCATGCAAAATAAAGTCAAAGTGCTTCGAGTTAATTGAGTTGGATCTAATTTATCCTTTCAGACTCCTTTTCCTCCACTACTAAATGATTACAACCCACTTTCTCAAGTCCTTTTCACTTTTGTCTTGTTCCTCTCCCACACATGTGGGTGTGTTGGTGGCAATGTGAATTTATTTGCTAGATAAGGCCAGGGTTGTTTTGCTACACATTTTGGATATAAAAAACCTTTTCCTTAATACACTTGCAAAATTTTTCAAGATATAATAGGTTCCTAGGAAATTTTTAGAGGATTTCATACCTGAGCCTTACCCTTGATGTATTTTTGTAGGTGATATTAAGGCTGCTGATATGACTATTGAAGCTACCTTTGGTGGTTCTAAAGCTACTAGTGATGATCCTGTGGTTGTTTCTTGCTACTTATGGAAAATAGTAACGGATGATCTATTGGCTTCTTGAGGTGTCATCTTCTTATGTTTTTTTCCTCCATGCATTGACTTTTCTCTGAAATTTTTCTTTGGAAATGTGCTTCATTTATTGAAGTTGTCATTGTAGGTATTCTTGACGGTGGATCTAGTTGTTGTTGTTTGAGATGATTAGTGACCTTGTAGTAGCCCTATAGAAGCTTTATGGCTGCCCCAGATTGAGGAGATGATCCCTCAGTGCTTTCAAGTGATTTTCATTGTGGTTCTAGAGGGCTTGCGCAGATTGCTACAAGGCTGTGTGTCTTTCTCTAGCAATCAATTAAACCCTCCCAGAATCAGTATATCCTTCAAGTGATACCTTTAAAAATACTAATAATTCATGAGGAATCTTCTAACAAGGATCAAAGGCCTTTTTTTTGTTGGAAGGGATGGAGGAATGGGTGAAAATTTAGACTTTTCATGGATAAGGATGAAAATGAGAGTGGAGAAGAGGTTAAGTGGGGTGGAAAATGAATGATGAGGCTATGTTGGACCTATCTCAACCTTTCCTAAACAAAACATGACCTCTTGACCCCTTTCTCCAATTAGGCTGCTTCCTGTAGCTTCTTCTCGACCATATTGTAGCAATTCAAAACTTCCTATAGCATTTTAGGACAACCTCTTGTAGCAAAATTATTTTATGCATATATCTCAAATGGTAGACTGGATTGACTTGAAATTTGATGAGCATGTTTCCATCATCCCTATGAATCTATCCATTAAACGTATTAGCCAATGAATGCATGAATCTTGAGAAAAAAAAATGGTTGTTGGTGATGGAGGTCAATTTCTCAAAAATTTTGCACTAGATTTTTTTGAAATTTCTTGAGCATGTTACCATCATCCACATGCATCACCCCATGAAGCAACTCAGAAAATCGATGCATGAATATTGAGAAAAAATAAAAATGGTTGTAGGTGATGGAGGTTTATTTCTAAAAAAATTTGCACCAAAATTCACTTAAATTTCTTAGGCATGTTACCATCTTCCATATGCATATCCCCCTAAAAAATGTCAACAAGTGGATGCACAGTTTCCAAGATATGATAGAATAAATAAATAAATAAATAAATAATTCTCTGTGGATTTTGGCTTCACGTAGCAAAAACAACCCTTCCTATAGAATTTTATCACAACAAGGAAAATGAATGGGAAAATATTGGGAATGATGGGTGGATGGTGGAAATAGATGAGGGTGATGGATTGGAATGGCCTTGGTCCTATCGTAGCATCTCAGTAAAGGAGGAGAAAGTCCAAGTTTGACTTTCTTTGACTAGGCTATTGATCAACTTTATTTTGGTAGCTAACGTATTTTTGTTGCTTGTAGAGGTTGGAAAGTGCCTATATTCATCAGAGGGATACATGGAGCAAAGGATTTTTCATTTTTCCTTTTTTTCTTCAAGTCTACTAGGTGCCTGAAAGGAAGTTTCCACCTACGATCTTTTATTTTTCTCTTTTTTCTCTTTTTTCCAATCCATTGATTGCCTAATGGAGGTTTTCAATCAATGAGGAAATCTCAGGTGCCTCAAAGGGGGTTTTAACTTGAGATTTTATTTTTGGCTCTTATTTTTCATGTTTTTTTCCTATCCTACTCTACTTGAAAAAAAAACAAAATCATTTTCAAGTGTAGGAATACTTCCAATGGAGCCACTTCCATAACTAGATGATAGATAAAATCATGTTTAGGCTAGAAACATACTGTAAGAGTCTGAATTCTTTGACTGAGATGAGATTACAAATTGTTGAAGAAGAATGTGTTGTTGCAATGTAGCAACTTTTTGGAACCATATTTCAATATAGTTGTGATGCCCCTCATCCACTTGCTTATTTGGATCATCTTGGATTTCTTCTTCTTCCATGAAATTCATATCTTCTTCTTTTTGTGTATTATTATCTTGAACACATAGAGGATATGATGGTAAACATGAGAGAACTTTCTCAATCTTTGATTCTAATGTTTTCTCTTCATCAATTGCAACCCATGATTCTTTGGTCTTCTCATTTGAAGCTTCTTTTTTTTGCATGTTGTCCCTCAATGGAATTAAGAGAGTCAATTTCTTGCAAGACTCTTCCTAATCTCAAATGAATACCATTGAGATCAAGAGAGGGTGTTAGGAAGTGTACCTAACCCTTGTAAGTGGGATGATATAATTCCTTGTGTGGGTTTGGAAATGGTGGTACAGGTAGCTGAGTGGGAGTGGATGTTTGAGATGGATCTGGTTATGGTGGAGGTGGATGGTAGGGATAGCATGGAGTTGTGTATGGAGGATATTGAGGAAAATATTGAGGATATTGTGGATTTCTCCCATAAGTTCCTTGCCAACCTTGTTTCCAAGGTTGATTTTGGGGTTGAGATGGACAAGGTTGCCAAGGAAAGGGTGTGTTCCAATTACTTTGAGATGGATGTGCATAAACTTGAAATTGTGAATTAGGCTCTTGCATCATACTAGGTTGACTAGATTGCAATGGTCCTCTTGGAGCTACATAACATAGCTCCCTTGGTGATTGAATTGCTCCATAAGATCTATAAACAATTTCAAATTCAAAGAGAAAGGTTTTCAAATCCTCTAACCTTAGACCATGAAAGTTTGGAAGAAAATATGGAGGGATGTTCTTCATGTGCACAATAACATCAGTTTCTTGAATGGGAAATACAAGAGGATGCTTCTCATTGTCATCATCTCCATCCATTTCTCCTACCTTCTCTCTCACTTCTTATTCTTCTGACTAAAAAATGAATGGTGATCTGGCTCACTACACCATGTGTTCAAATGGGGGGTGGGTGGTTGGTGTTAGAGAATTTTTTTTATGATTGAATGAAAATGCTAATGAAATGCACTTTTTTTTTAAATAAAAAATGCCTAATTCAATTTTTGTGCATTTTTGAAGAAAGTAAAAGAAATTAATCAAATAGGGAAGAAAACAATGTATACTTTGTCACCTCCCCGGGAACAACACCAAAAAGTGATCAGCCTCTGTATTGCAACAAGAATGTTGCAACTCCCAAGGCTACTAACTTTAATTATCAACCCAGAGTTCATACAAGCTTAAGAGGTATTGACACTATATTTGAAACATATAGTGTGTCCTTCTTTCGATGTCATCATGTAATGAAGTGAATGTAATGGAATCAAACCCTAAAATAATTGCATAAATGGAAATTTTACTTTGAAACTAAATTAATCCTAGGCAAGAAGAACAATTTGAAATTGAAATCCTAAGAGCATGAATTCAAATAATTATGCCTAATATACATTTTAAAAAGTCATGTCCTAATTGGAGTTTATTCTTCCTCTATCATGGATTTAGATATAGGAAGTTACACGTGTTGCTACAGGACATTACAAGCTACTACATGAAGTTACGAGATTTTCTAAAGGAAGATATAATTCACCGAATGACCAAGAAAATAAAATCCAAATTGGATGGGAATTTTTTTTCTTGAATACGATGTCTTAGGTCTTCATTCCAATTGGAATCACTAAAAAATAACCCTATTAACACATGCTAAAAATAGTCTAAAATTACTAGTCTAAAATCTAGAAATTCGTCAGGTCATGAGCTAGTTAATCTATCAAATGCCTAACCTAATCAAGTGAAAATGCAAGGGGGAAAGTTTTCTTATTAGCCTCAATTTATTTATGATATAATGCAAGTGGAAGGAACTCAATTGAAGCTCATTAATATGTTCTGAAAAATAGAAGAAACTTACTACTATTTGCCACAAGGGACTTCCAGAAATTTAGGTTTGGGAATAAGAAAACCAATCCAGCTATATCAATGATTAATATGATCTTCCAAATATGTTACAATGATGAAATCATGCTTGTGATCTTTCAAAAGAAATTACTTCAACCATTTAACCCAATCCTACAATAAGAAATCATCAATACTAAATGCAAAAATAGAAAAAAACAAGACCAAGAGATTCATGGGAATACGAAGTTAAAAGAAGAAAAGTAAATTATACAAAAGGGCTCTGAGGATCTTGTTATCACTCAGGTTGTCCCTAATCTCCTAAAGGGATATGGTCGAGGTAACCACAAACCAATCTTTGGATTGCAGGTTCTAGCCCACCTGCAATCAGAGATGGCTCTCTCTTAATGATTTAGCTCTGTTGATGCTGATTTTAGGCTAGTTATTGGGTTCAGGGGTTTTGATTTTTGTTTGGATGGAGTTCAAATCGAAGGAAGTTGTGTTTGAGCAGAGAGGCAAGGGATAGGGTGATAAGTTCGAACCATTGGGCATGGAGTCATGGATTAAGGCTTGCTGTTGCGTTTCCTTGGTCAGAAGAGGATTATAGAGCAGGATAGCTACACATGAAACAATACCAATTTGCTGAAAAGATGGGGTGAAAATCAGAGATGAAAGGAAATTAAGAATCTTTCATTAGCCAATAGAGAAAAGAGGTGAATGAATGGTTATCTAGGAGCAGTTAAGAATTCCTAAACTGACATTCATATGTGAAAGAAACAGCGTAAACATGATCATTTAAGTATACATATTCATAACTATTCCTGATGAAAACATATAGAAATCACAGAAATTGAGCATAGGGTTCTCCTAAGCAAATCCTAAACTATTCTTCCTTTCTGTAATTTTAGATGTTGGATTGATGATAACACAAACATGAAAAACTAAATAGAGTTGAGGAAACACTTATTGAACCATGTAGAAGCATAGGAATTCCATAGTCACTCTTCAGCCAATTAAACACAACAGACGGTTTCAGAATCCATGCATTTCAGTAGTCTTTGATTATAGAAATTATCACATACATAGTGCGAGTCTCAGCTCAAGCAAATATCGAACCAACAAAGACCAACCAACCTCTCTTACATGTTTCAAGGTGGTATATATAGGAAAAATATCTAACAGTATTTATTACAACTGACCTAAACAGGCCTGCAGGAAAAAGCTTTCTAAAACATAACTTATGCTGGAATTAAATCTAAGTAAGTCTTCTTTGGGCTACGCCAATGGCAGCTGGATCAAAAGTGAATTAATGTGGTGTCCTCTGTGGCTTGGTGCAGTGGTTTTGAAATAACTGCGCATTGAGTTCTGGTCCATTGATCTGCTGTGAGCTTTAATGTGTAGTCATTTGTGCTGGTGAGCTTTGAATGTTTCCTTAACTGCTTCTTGACTTTTAAGGTTTTTCTTTTAACGCTTCATTCGCCTCGATCCTTGAGAAGATCTTCTCTGATACACTTTGCCACTACACTGATACTCTTCGACATGCATTTTGGCTTCATATCTGCTCTGATACTCTTTAACATCTGAATCGGGTCTCTCTCTGTCTTCTGAGACGTTCAAAATTGCAAAATCGGGCTTTTTTTTCCTTTTTCGGTGCAAAAAATGGCTGAGGAATCAAAAGATTCCCTAACGATTCCCCTCTTTGGCCTATTTTCCATAGCAATGCGTGTTTTTTGAGCTGCTGATGTCAGCATGATGTCAGCGGTATGACAGATGACGTCAACAGTGGGACCCTCTTGTACGGTGATGACGTTAGCAGGTGAGATGGCACAAGTACAGTATGGTGGCAGGTGATGTCAACAAGGCGCAGGCAAGAAAGGGTGAGGTGGAGGCAATGTGGCAGGGTGACGCGGCGCTCTTGTCATGCGAGGGGAAGGAAGTTTTTGGATTGCATCGGACTGCCTTTGGTATGGAGGTGGTATTTGTCAGGGGTAGCCCGATGCAATGGGATGCCGCCAGATGTCTCGGTGTACGACGGTAAAACTGTCGGACATCGGGTGCTAACGAACCATGACAAAAGGGTGCCTGATATGCACGAGGGTCTTCAGATCTGGGAGGGCTGATCCGACGTTGGACGGGAGGGGAAAATGATCGGGGTTTAGCACAAGTACGCGCGCGTTAAACCATGAAATATTTGCGGCTGCGGGTGGGTTTCAAACTTTAGGTTAAAGTTTAAAATAATTTCAGGTTTCGGTTATTTATTAATCGAATATTAATAAATCCCAAAAATGAAATGTGGGGAAGTGTTAATATGGTTATTTATTTAACCAGGAGTTAAATAAATCCCGAGTGAACGCGGAGGGGCTAACAGTGCATCCCAAATGGACCTAATGTTTCCCGACTTTACTCTATTTGGCTATAATTGCCAAGGGGTGGGATATTTAGTATTTATTGGGGTTTTTTATATAGTCTCCTTTTAGAGTAGAGGTAGGGAAATATGATTTAGGGAGCTATATAATATGATTAGATGTTAATATGAGTTGTGAGGAATGACAAGGGATGTGTGCATGCTAAATTTATCGAGTAGAAACTCAAGCATAGGGAAATAAACGCATTGTGCAAAGATTAATTTTTACACAAGAAATGTGGATTCTTTTCACCAAGTTAACTCAGTTGTCAACTTGGCATTAATAAGAATGGGGTGAATCTGGATTGCTTGGGCAGATCCCACGATCCTAAGGGGATGTTAATTAATGATTTTTTGAGAAATGAAATGGGAGTTAGTCATGCTTCCTTGTTGTACTGCCAATCAACTGTCATGGTGCCAACTCACACATGAGATGAGCCTTTTTTGACAAGCCAAATAGTGATCACACACTTGCTTCTGCAACCTCAAAGTACTTACCCAGCCTAATACACCTAACATTTTTTCTTCCTTTGGATTGGGTGCACTTGAACTCGCAGACCCTGATCATCCTCTTTTTCTTTTGCACTGTCCTCTTGTCTATATCTACACTTATTTCTTCCAGGGGCTCAGATTAGGCTTTTGAGCACCCTTTCTTCTCTACCTATCTAAAAATCTACCATGATTAAGCTATTTGGACAGATTATTCATTCTCTATATTCTAAAACAAGAAATTGAAACCTAGGGAGACCAACATTAAGCTGTTTGGACCTCCATTTAGCTGAAAATTCTACAAAAATGGAATAACTCTTCAAAATTGGAATGTAGCAGTTGAACTTAGGCTAGCACACTCTCATGGACACCTTTTCAGCCTCTGTAGAAAATATGGAACATTGCAGCATGCAAAGTATGACATATTTGGCATGTAAAAATGTCGATCATGAAAGATGAATAACCTGCTGCAGTAGGAGGCTAACAGTGGCTCCACTTGGGGATGGCTTTTCCTTGTGAAAAGCCAAGAGCAGCAAGTCAGACTGCCTTGATGTTCTATTGTTGTTGTATTCTGAACCTTCCCTTTGATGGCTAATTTATTTATGAACATGACAACAGACTTGAAGAGCTTAGGGCCTTCACTTCAGGCTTCAACTGCAGTAAGGTTGCTATCCAAACAGAAAATTGAAATCCTACCTACCTATTTTAATCAGTACTCCCTTTTCTGATTAGGTGAAATGAAATAGCCAATGCAGCCACTTAAGCAACTGTAGAGAGGAATGACCTGGCTGACTGATTGTTAATGAAGTTGGAAGCAATTTTTGGTCATAGAAAGGTAGCCAGGTCATCAAAATTGGGAGATAGAAAGGCAGCTGCTGATGTATCTGGTCCTCACAGAGGAACAAAGTTAAATATTTTGAATTGAGGAGAAGCTCCATGTAGTCTGCTATATTATCAATAAACATATCATGTGGGAGAGTGTTTTTTGGGCTTTCTTGGTCTAATGGAACAGCTGCATCCTTGCTAATGAACCTTGTCGCTATTTCTTCTGTCTTTGCCTTGAAAGCATGATTATGCCCAATCTATAAGTTGGATGGCAATCACATTTCCTCATGACTTGGGAAAGGAAGATTTTGAAAAAAAAAATTAGGATCACGAAAATTATATGACTGAATTTGAGATGGTAATAGTTCAATTTCATTTTCATATTTTTCAACAACCAGATCAAGAAAAAGAGTATGCAGGCGTCCAGCTGTTTTTAACAACACCAATCGAAAAAAATCTTCATCAAGCTCAAACTCTGATAAACTCTCCCTGAATTCATCCAGAGCTTCATGAAATGAAATATTTTCCACGAGCCTCGTCATCCTGTCTTACTATCAATGCTCTGGAACATGGACTATTAGGTTGTAGAATTGGTTCATTCCTCTAGAGGACTCTTGATTGAAAAGGAAGTGGAGTCGCCAGGTGGATGTCTTAACTTTAAAGAGCCTGATCTCTGTCCACCATCAAAGATTAGAAATAAACTTGAAAAATTCTAAAGAAAAGGAGCACTTTCCCCAGAAAACTTGTATACTGTTTCTTTTGGAACCCTCCTGAAGATTTACGGAGGTGTAACTCTATCCCAGTGGAGCTTTCCAACTTGATTTATGAAATTATCTGAGGAAGTTCCCCAGCGGAGTCGCCATTATGTTATCACTCAGGTTGTCCCTAAGCTCCTGAAGGGATACAACCGAGGTAACCACAAACCAATCTTTGGATTGCAGGTTCTAGCCCACCTGCAATCAGAGAGGGCTCTCTCTTAATCATTTAGCTCTGTTGATGTTGATTTTAGGCTAGTTATTGGGTTCCGGGGTTTTGATTTTTGTTTGGATGGAGTTTGAATGGAAGGAAGTTGCGTTCGAGCAGAGAGGCAAGGGATAGGGTGACAAGTTCAAACCATTGGGCATGGAGTCATGGATTAAGGCTTGCTGTTGCGTTTCCTTAGTGAGAAGAGGATTATAGAGCGGGATAGCTACACATGAAACAATACCAATTTGCTGAAAAGATGGGGTGAAAGTCAGAGATGAAAGGCAATTAAGAATATTTCATTAACCAACAGAGAAAAGAGGTGAATGAATGGTTATCTAGGAGCAGTTAAGAATTCCTAAACTGACATTCATATGTGAAAGAAACAGCGTAAACACGATCATTTAAGTATACATATTAATAACTATTCTTGATGAAAACATATAGAAATCATAGAAATTGAGCATAGGGTGCTGCCAAGCAAATCCTAAACTATTCTTCCTTTCTTTAATTTTAGATGTTGGATTGATGACAACACAAACATGAAAAACTAAACAGAGTTGAGGAAACACTTATTGAACCATGTAGAAGCACAGGAATTCCATAGTCACTCTTCATCCAATTAAACACAGCAGACAGTTTCAGAATCCATGCATTTCAGCAGTCTTTGATTATAGAAATTATCACATACACAGTGCGAGTCTCAGCTCAAGCAAATATCGAACCAACAAAGACCAACCAACCCCTCTTACATGTTTCAGGGTGGTATATATAAGCAAAATATCTAACAGTATTTATTACAATTGACCTAAACAGGCCTGTAGGAAAATACTTTCTAAAACCTAACTTATCCTGGAATTAAATGTAAGTAAGTCTTCTTTGGGATGCACCAGTGGCAGCTGGATCAAAAGTGAATTAATGTCGTGTCCTCTGTGGCTTGGTGCAGTGGTTCTGAAATAATTGTGCATTGAGTTCTAGTCTACTGATCTGCTGTGAGCTTTAATGTGCAGTCATTTGTGCTGGTGAGCTTTGAATGTTTCCTTAACTTCTTCTTGACTTTCAAGGTTTTTCTTTTAACGCTTCATTCGCCTCGAGCCCTGAGAATATCTTCTCTGATACACTTTGCCGCTAGACTGATACTCTTCGACATGCATTTTGGCTTCATATCTGCTTTGATACTCTTTAACATCTGAACCGGGTCTCTCTCTGTCTTTTGATACGTTCAAAACTGTAAAATTGGGCTTTTTTTTGCCTTTTTCGGTGCAAAAAATGGCTGAGGAATCGAAAGATTCCCTAAAGATTCCCCTCTTTGGCTTATTTTCCATAGTGATGCGCATTTTTTGAGCTGCTGATGTCAGCATGACATCAGCGGTACGGCGGATGACGTTAGCATGATGTCAGCGGTGGGACCCTCTAGTACGGTGATGAGGTCAGCATGTGACATGGCACAAGTACAGTACGGTGGCAGGTGATGTCAGCAAGGCATAGGCAAGAAAGGGTGAGGTGGAGGCGATGTGGCAGGGTGACGCAGCGCTCATGTCACGCAAGGGGAAGGCGATTTTTGGATTGCATCAGACCACCTTTGGTACAGAGGTGGTATTTGTCAGGGGCGGCCCGATGCAATGGGATGTCGCCAGCTGTCCCCATGTATGATGGTAAAACCGTCAGACATCAGGTGCTAACGAACCATGACAAAAAGGCGCCCAATATGCACGAGGGTAGTCAGATCTGGGAGGGTTGATCTGATGGTGGACGGGAGGGGAAAATGATCGGGGTTTAGCACAAGTGCGAGCGCGTTAAACCATGAAATATTTGCGGCCGCGGGTGGGTTTCAAACTTTAGGTTAAGGTTTAAAATAATTTCGGGTTTCAGTTATTTATTAATCGAATATTAATAAATCCCAAAAATGGAATGTGGGGGAGGGTTAATATGGTTATTTATTTAACCAGGAGTTAAATAAATCCCAAGTGAACATAGAGGGGCTAACAGTGGGTCCCAAATGGACCTAATTTTTCCCGACTTTAGTCTATTTGGCTATAATTGCCAAGGGGTGGGATATTTAGTATTTATTAGGGTTTTTTATATAGTCTCTTTTTAGAGTAGAGGTAGGGAAATATGATTTAGGGAGCTATATAATAGGATTAGATGTTAATATGAGTTGTGAGGAATGACAAGGGATGTGTGCATGATAAATTTATAGAGTAGAAACTCAAGCATAGGGAAATGAACGGATTGTGCGAAGATTAATTTTTACACAAGAAATGTGGATTCTTTTCACCAATTTAACTCAACTGTCAACTTGGCATTAATAAGAATGGAGTGATGCTGGATTTCTTGGGCAGATCCCACGGTCCTAAGGGGATGTTAATTAATGATTTTTGGGGAAATGAAAGGGGAGTTAGTCATGCTTCCTTGTTGTACTGCCAATCAACTGTCATGGTGCCAACTCACACATGAGATGAGCCTTTTTTGACAAGCCAAATAATGATCACACACTTGCTTCTGCAACCTCAAACTACTTACCCAGCCTAATACACCTAACATTTTTTCTTCCTTTGGATTGGGTGCACTTGAACTGGCAGACCCTGATCATCCTCTTTTTCTTTTGCACTGTCCTCTTATCTATATCTACACTTATTTCTTCCAGGAGCTCTGATTAGGCTTTTGAGCACCCTTGCTTCTCTACCTATCTAAAAATCTGCCATGATTAAGTTGTTTAGACAGATTATTCATTCTCTATATTCTAAAACAGGAAATTGAAACCTAGGGAGACCAATATTAAGCTGTTTGGACCTCCCTTTAGCTGAAAATTCTACAAAAAAGGAATAACTCTTCAAAATTGGAATGTAGCAGTTGAACTTAGGCTAGCACACTCTCATGGACACCTTTTCAGCCTCTGTAGAAAATATGGAACATTGCAGCATGCAAAGTATGACATATTTGGCATGTAAAAATGTCGATCATGAAAGATGAATAACCTGCTGCAGCAGGAGGCTAACAGATCCTAGGATGGTCAAGCCCAAGGAAAGTCAGACTCCTATGAAGGAGACTAATATTTAGAAGATGAACATGATACCAATCTTCATTATCTCCATCAATACAATTACATCCCTGCAAGAAATGAAAGTGGAGCTGCAAAAATACAACTTTTCTCCACAAGAAGACTAGGAAAATCCAACTCCTAGAGGAAAATTAGAATTGGTACTTATACAAAATTATTAGGAAGCATTCTCCATGAAAGGAGAAATCTTTCCCTTCCAAAATCACTCAAATAGTGGATCTAGTTCCCAACATTAGGAATTTGCATTAAATGACAAGGAACACATTCCTAGATTTTCTTAATCATTGGAGCTCCAGAAATTATGCAAAAATTTTAGAATATCTTGTTGATTTATTATCAAATATTGATCCTCCTATAGTAGGGAGAGAGTCAAATTATCTCCGCTACCAAACCTTCATAATCTTCCCAATATTCTCACAATATTCTACAAAAATAAATAATATTAGGCACGAATATGAAATCATATCTAAACCTTCCTAATGAAAATATTAAAGCTAAAAAACATTATTAATTGTAGAAGAGGTTTAATATAGCCTTCATGTGACTAAGAAAGGTTAGATGGGCCTTAATTTATGTCTAATTTGGAGGCCCATTATTAACATCCTTGTCTTGGATGGTCCTTTTAACTTCCAGAGTTGCTTCCACCACAAGTGTTGAAATACAGGTTCCGTTGAGGAAATTATAACTAGGTAACCAAATTTGAGTGTATATGATCCATGTTTAGAGTGTGCCCATAGAGGTTAATCTTCTTGATCGAATATTTAGATGTGTGACACAATAAGCACCCCAGTGTAGTTTTCCCAAGATTGGTGCCCATGTTTTGGAATTTGTAGGGAATTTATAGATAACCAACACTGCCCCCACATATCAGTATGCTCTATATCCACTATCTAATTTATATATTTGATTCCGTGAGAATACAGAAAAGAAACCAAATCCGAGGGGAGGATATGTTGATTTCGACAACCAGACCATGGATCGATGTCGACTCTATCATGATTTCCTAAGCCAATTCGTGAGGAAAGACTCGAGGCTATAATGTTGAAGGATTTTAGCACTGCTTTCGATATAATATAGATGTTGGTTCTATATTTATTTGGTTGTAAAATACAATCTTCTATACTTAGAGGATGAATGTATTTCTGGTTCACCACTTCTATCCAGAGACTACGTGTCATGATAAGTCTCCATCCAACTGTTCTGGTGACTGATTGTGAGAAAAAATGAAGGTATTTTAATCCCCAGCCCACCCACTTTTTGGGAAGAGAAATTATTTCCCATCTTACCCAAGCAAAGATTCTACCTTCGTGTGCACCCCACCAAATAAAGCCACAACAAAGTCTTTGTATGGTAGTCAGTATACCATTCAGGATAGAGGGTAAAGACATCTAGAATATAGGTGTGGCTTCTAATACAAATTATATAAGCACCAATATACCTGCTCTAGACAACCACTTATGACACTAAGATTTTATTTTCTTTTCAGTTTTAGCCACAGGCTACATCCAAACATCCTTTTTTTAGTTGTTTGGTTTCAATTGAAATCCAATATATCTAATCCCTTCATGGAGGGTCTTGAATTGAAAGGGAAAAATACTACGAGTAAAATTTATTTCGATCGCTGAACATTCACAATATGTGAGGGTAGATTTTAGGTTATTTGGAGGCATACTTGTTGCTCCAAAAAATAAGTCTAGAATATATTTTAATTATGCCAAGTCACTATGTGATCCATCCGGGAACATCAATACATCATTAACGAATAGAAGGTGAGAGAGGAGAGTTTCCCCCACAACATGTGCCCCCTTGAGGGTGCCTCGGTTGATTGATTTGTGAATCAATCTACTTAGACCCTCAATTATCAGTAGGAATAGTAAGGGAGTTAGGGGGAACCTTGAGAAATCCCTCTCCTAGTGTGGAAGAAATTTGATGCAGCACCATTGATCAATACAACAAATGATGCAGATGTGATACAACACATAATCTAGTTAATGAAGGAAATGTTGAAACCTAAATGGGTAAGTAATAATCTGAAGAAGAACCAAATATCTCTGTCAAAATCCTCTGATAGGTCTATTTTAAGAATCATGGCCTTCAATTTATTTGTCTTGAAACTGTGAAGCCCCTCTTGGGACACACCTATGGCTTCATGTATTTTTGGGTCCTCCAAGAAGGCGAATTGTTCCTGTGAAATGTGACGAGATATGATCGGTCTGAGTCTGTTGGAAATTATTTTGGCTATGATATTGTATATGCAATTACATAGAAAAATCAATTTTTAGTCATCAAGAGTAGTTGGATCATCTTATTTAGGAATAAGAGCTATGAAGGTAGAGTTGAAAGCTCCATACATCTGACCCGATGTATGAAATTCCTCCACAATTTTCAATAGGTTAGGGGAAATTTGTTCATAAAAACTTAAAAAAAAATTCTACATTCCACCCATTAAGGCCTGGGTTTATATCATTTTTGAACCATTGTAGGACAAACTCCAACTCCTTAGTGGATACAGGTTGCACTAAATCTTCATTTTATTCTTCAGTAGCATATCTAGGGAAATCTTGGGAAATATGCATGATCTCCCCAAGAGAGGCTTCCTTGGGAGCTGAGAAAAGAGAATGGAAATGTTGAACTCCCATCCTAGCCAGATATCTAAAGTTTTGTACTCTATTACAAACATCATCTATGAGGGACAAGGTATTATTAATGTCTTTCCTTCCCTTTGCATATTGTTGAAATAATTTAGTATTGTTATCCCCTTCATGTAGCCATATCGACCTACTTTTTATGCTCCAGGACTCTTCTCTAGCTTCCAACAGTCTCCATATAGTCATTTCTAATTGTATAAGATGTAATTTTTATTCATTTTATGAATATCCACTCCTTTAGGTTGTTCGAGTTGTTCCAATTGGCCATCAAACTTCTTTAAGGCTTCTGCATACCTCTATCTTTTACCTTTAAGCCACACCAATGTTTTCCTTTTTATATTACAAAGGTTCTCATTAAATTGGGAAGCCATCGATCCATCCACCCTATAATCACATGGAATCTAGTTCCCAGTAACGAAATTCCTAAATTCCTCCTCTCTAAGCCAAGTTACATTAAGTTTGAAAGGGCCTTTAGGCTTGTCGAATTGACCTGCTAGTTGGAGAAAGATAGGATAGTGATCAGATTGTCCCCAAATCCAACACAATGTTTGAATTGGGAGAATTGTTCTAGGAAAGGTTCCTTAATCAAGAAATGGTCCAATATTCTAGAAATCATATCCTCCCCCACACAACGATTTATCCAAGTAGGAATTATTTTAGCCATATTAATGTTAATGAGTTGATGAGATTCAAGTAAATGGGATAAGAAATCCAAGAGAGAATATTCTTATGTATGATTTCCCCGATGTTTCACCCTACAAATAGAGAAATAAATATCCTCCCCTATAATTAGATGATCAATATTCATGAATGACATGTTCATCATATCATTCTAGAAGGAGACTCAGTTTTGGCAAGGTTCGTAAATATTAACAAGCCTGAATTGTAAACAAGTTCTTCTAAAAAGATGTCAACTAAAACAAATTGTGTTGTCCCCAAACATTTATAGTCTTCATAGTTTTGCAATTGATACCAATTTCAACCCCCTAAGAGCAACCCTTCACGTGAAAAGCAAAGAAGTTTTAGTTCTTGAATAGAGCAATTAAATTATTCTCAACCTTAGTACAAGGACCCAATGTTTCTTATAGGAATATGATATCAAGACCATCTATAGGACCAGGTGTTTAAGTGCTAGCTTCTTATAGGAGATATCTAACCCTAGACAGTTATAAGATAGCCACTTCATGGGAGAACCAAAGATGGGGCATTCCTTTCTCTATGAACCCCTCCCAATGATAGTTACCTCCATGTAGAAATATCTCGTCTGGTCTTATTCATGGCTTTGGATATATGTGATTGCCTCCCACGAGTGATTTTAAGAACCTTAGAGGGGGAGAGAGGGCCCAAACCTATCCCATGGATGGTGATAGCCATAGATCCAATAGATGGTCTAGAGATGGATTAGAGAGTATATCTATTACCCTTCTATGACCCAGAGGAGGAGTCACTAGGAGCTGGAAGAGTAGGAGATGGAGCTGGGAAACAAATAGGTATAGTATTTACTGAGTAGGATAGAACCCCCAAATTTTGTAATGGGATATTATAGTCAATAGAGGAGTGGAAAGTAGATGAGGGCATATATACATATACCTTAGAAACAATGTTGCAAGAAAGACGAGGGGAAGGAGTAGTAGTACCCGAATGAGAAGTTCATGATGATTGGGTTGTACTTGAGTATTCTCCTCCCTTGTGTAGTCCAATCACAGAGGTTTATGGGATCCTTCATTTTTTGGTGTTGTCACTGATCAGAGGGACCAAGCATGCCTAGGGAAGATTTCCAAGTGGTTGTTCCTATGCAAACATCAAACACCCAATTAACGGATTTCCATTTCTATTATTGAAAATACCAAAATTCGCCTTTAGTAATAGATGGAAATATTTGTAAACATGCCCCACCTGATGGCACCGATGAAATATGAAGGGGATGCCTTCATAGTCAAGGATTTGGTTGTAGACAAGCCCTTTGTAGTGCAGAATCAAATTCTCCACCAAACCCTCCCTGGTGTCTAGATATACCAATATCCACGCGAAAGACATTTTTCCTGTCTCCAATAAAGATATGTCAAAATCCAAATACTGCCCTAAATTGTCACTAATGTAGAGAAATGCATCTTCTATCCAGAGTTGAAGGGGAAGGCTCAGAATTCAAGCCCTAATGGGGCCAGCACATAGTTGTTCTCTCTCTAGGTCAAACATTGGGGACCAACGCTTCATTAAAACAGGTGTCATCTCAATGTTCCAGTAACATGAGAGGACCCATATCACGTGTTCTTCTCTATTGAACCTCAATGAAAACCATCCCTTTTGCATGGTGCAAACCATAGGGAGGGCTTTTGAGACTTGACCCCATATTTCCTGAGTCCATTTCCTCATCAAGGAGGAGGAGTAGTTCCTTCCTCTTACTCTGTCAACTAAAATCTTACCAGTTGTGTCCATAATATCATGAATTTTGATGCCCTCTCCTAGCACAAGTACGCTATTTTTGTTCTTGACTTTAGGGCATTTTATTTTCTTAGCATTTTTCTTATGATTCCCCTCCTAATCCTGGGAATTTTTTCCCCCATGTTGAAACTTCTCCCCAACTAGAGAGTCATCCCCTTCACATGTCGATGTGGGTAATTTGTTATATGCCCTAATTCCACTGAACTCGTCCACACACTGTGAAACCCCTACGCGACTAGGGTTTGTGGGTGTCGATGTTTTGTTGAAAGTCATGGAATGTTAGATAACATTAGGAGGCACTTCCTTAATGATTTACTTTGCGTGTTGATATTCTTTATTATTTCCAAGACCAACCTATGAGTCTCTAGATCTTTGAAGTTTTGTAGTATGGTGTGGACTACTAGCGTTTATGAAGGTCTCTGTGAATCTTAGGGATTCTGTTGAAAATTTGTCTAGAAGTTTGGTTGCTCCTATGTTGCCAACCATCGTAGATGATGATTTTCAAAGGGTGTTTTGTCTTCGAGCTAAGAGCAAGTTGTGAGAAATCAAGCGATCTAGGGAGGAAAGTAGAGGAGTTGGGAGCTCCTTCCAACAAATTTGATAGCAAAGAAAATATTCCCATATTTTGACATACAGATGTCATATCCATCACCATACCTTGGTGCTGATGTGGAGGTATTGGAGGGAGGATCTTCTAAATATTCTACCAACTCCTCATCCATTTCAAAAATCCACTTTTTAATGGAAGATAAATTTAGGAAAAATAATATCTCGTAGTGTCTATCGCTGACTAGATTACCTCTTGTCGGTAGGAAAGATCATCCCACACTACCCACCTCACCGAGAAACAATACCCCCTCATAGGTATAACTATCCTTCACTCCAAGATTGTTTCTTTTTACCTCCTGAGCAAGTCATCCAGTGTAGTGCACAGTAGAAAACACTAAAGCCCACATTGAAGTGGCCTTAGACTCAATGGCACAAACCGCAGATCCATTTTCCCCAATCGCTTAACTTCCATTTATTCATCTCTCTCTATTTTGTTATTCCTTATTGTCAAAAATATTTCAAACTCCTTGAGTCATTTTCACTCTAACTTTGGGATGAGTTTTTATGAAGGAGGGTTGTATGTAATTCCCTAGTGGATCTTATCATGCTAATTTTGTTTAGTGTTTAATTAACCTAAAAATGTTGACATATAATTATTAAGTAATATTGTTATATGTTTGCAATTGGGAATTGGTAATTTTGTTTCACTCATATCACTTTTAATTATATGTTATTATTTAATTGTTAGTAAATTCCCAATATTTTCCAAGTTAAATAATCTCCAATTTATTTCTGAACTAAATATACATGTTTCAATTCCCAAGGTGTCTTCTCAAATTTACTTTTGGATAATATATGGTCTTCTCGAATTCATTTCTGAATTAAATATCAATATTTCAATTCCCAAATCTTTCCAAGTTGTCTTCTCCTATTTAATTATGAATTAAATATTAGTATTTCCACTCCCAATGTGTCTTCTCAAATTTATTTTGGGATAAGATATGGAAATGAAAGTCAAAGTCACTAAATTAAAGGATGGGAGGGTATTCATGGCATTAAGGGTAAGTGTTTTAGGTGGATGAGAGGAAGAGACATAAAGACAAGGAGGATGAGAGGAGAAGGGGGAGATCCTTGTTCTTGATTTTTGGAATCAAAGGATTTTATTCGGGAGAGTAATATGGAGAAGGAAAAGAGAGAGAATGGATAGGAAAATGAGAGAACTCAAACCTAGATATATTGGGGAGTGTTGGTTTTAACTTGGACACACTACAACTGGTTGGAATTGAGCCTGGATGGCTAGGGAGCTTGTCGAGGTTCTGTGGGCTAGCAAATCATTCCTAGTTGGCTGAGAGGTAAAATCAGTCAGGCACCCAGGAGGAGCACACCAACAGGGTCAAGAGAATCCCAACCAAACCACTAGAACAAGTATACTTCCATTTATTGTTTTATATACATAAATTGTTGCAAATGAAACTCCTTACATGTTTAATATATTGTTAATAAACTTTTACTTTTATGTTATTATCAAATAAATGTTGAGTTATAAGCATGCTATTTTCCTTCTTATTGTATTTAAATTAAATGATAAATTTAGTTTAGTTAGAAGACCTAGGTTAGGTATTCACACATAAAATCCACATACATGATCAAAATAATAATAAAATCGCCAACTCATTTATAATATGCATAGTCATCCACTTTTCTCCTTGTGAAGCCAAGTCCCTCTATATATGTATCAAATTTTTAATACCACATCCTTAGTGATTTCCTTAACCCATATCGAGAGATATTTGACATGCACACTAGTCCTTTATTATCCTTCATTGTGAAGCTTTATCACTACTTCATGTAGATATCTTCTTCTAGAACCCCATGTAGGAATGTTGTCTTCACATCCATCGATTATACCTCAAAATAAAAAGCAACATCAACAGACAAAAGCCACTAATGGAAGCTAACATGAAAATAGGAGAAAAAAGATCACCAAAATCAATTCATAGCACCTCAGAATAACCTTTCACTACTATCTAAGCTTCATATTTCTCCACTTTTCTCTCTGCATTCATCTTCTTCTTAAACACCCATTTGCTTCCAATCGGTTTTCTAGCTAGAAAATCTACTAGATCCCAAGCCTCATTCTTTTCCAAGGCTACCATTTCTTCAACCATGGCCTTTTTCCATATTTTTCCATCCTCTTAATCCATTGGCTCCCTGAAAGTTATGGAATCATAATATCTAATAGATAAATAAAATTTTGAATGGAAATTAGACGAAGTATACTTCTCTTGTCGCCTTCTTTCCCTACTTATTCTCCTCAAAACTAGAGTGTGTGGTTCTTCTTCTTCTTATTCTTGTTCTTTTGTGGAGTTAGATTCTTCATCCTTTAAATCAAACTCTATCTTATCTAGTTCCTTTTCCCTTAGTATGACTTCTTTTTTCATGACATCCTTCACTTCTCTGAATACCACATCTTGATTATAATTAATATTCTTTGTTTATGGGTTTTAAAGCTTGTAACTTTTTAAACCATTTTTATACCCAAAAAATATGCAACCTTAAGATTTACTATCGAACTTGGTTCTTTTTTCCTTTGGGTCATGGACATATGCATCACAACTAAATACCATGATATGTGAGAGAGAGGGTTTCTTACTAGTCCATACATCATGTGGAGTGTTTTCCTCCAAGGATGATGAGGGTGATATGTTAAATAGGTAACATGTAGTACCCACTACTTCTGCTGAGAATTATTGCCCTAATCCAACACTAATGAGCATGCTCCTTACCTTTTCCATTAACTTCTTGTTCCTTCTTTCCAAAATTTGATTTTTTTTAGATGTGTATAGAATAGCCTTTTAGCATGCTATACCACACTTCTTACAAAAATATTTTAATTACTTCTTGAATAACTCTACCATTATTTGTCCTCAACACTTTGATCTTCTTCTTTGTTTGATTTTCCACCAGAGCCTTAAATTCTTTAAACCCGTTGTTTTCATTGCTACAACACCCTCCAAAATTTGGCCTACATCCAAATTTTGGAGCCTACTTTGAATTTTCTTTCATTTCTAGTATTAACAGTCATTTTATGTGTTTTCTCTAACTATCCTAGTCCCATTTGGAAGAATACCAAAGTTTCATCTTTTAGCATGGGAAGCGTCACTTATTGAACAAATGTAGTTTTGGTTTGTTTCAAGGGGTAATATTGGTGCTAATGAGTCATAATTACCATGAATACATGTATTACACTCATTCCCAAAGTTTCAAGCATTATCACAAAAGTGTTTCCATTGTCGTCACAAAGTGTATCTTTAGTGTCGCACTTGGGGAAATTTATTGCATTGGGGGAATTATATTTTTCATGTGTTTTGAGTGATCAATATTGTATCATCAAATGTTATAATTGTGTGATCATGGTCTGGTTTTATTCTTGTCCACTTTGGCCTTACTAATCCCACACTTAGCCAAATCGAGGAAAGTGACTTCCTGAGCAACTTGACCTCACTCAACCTTCCTAAACTACACACTATGTAGTCTTAACCATTAAGCTTAGACATTGCCTCTTGTAACTGCACAATGCACAGTTCCTTCCTTCCAGAACTGTGCACTGTGTAGTATCAGTGACCAGCCTTTACCCTTGAGCTCCAGAACTGTGCAAGCCCTGCCTTCCAGTCACCTTCTTCTGTGCATTTTGTAGTCTCAAGCAACGAGCCTCCAACTTGACCCATTGAGCTTCACAACTAAACCATCCTTAAGCCTTTATCCCTCTAGAACTGTGTAGTGGGAAACCTCAAGCATTAAGCCTAAATGTTTCCTCATTGATCCCCTCAATTGCGTAGTTTTCTTTTCCTGGCCTACCTGAACTATGTACTGCATAGTTTCAAGGCTCAATCCTTGCCCCTCAGCTCTTGAGTTGTGTAACTGTGCAACCCTTGAGCCATTATCTCATCCTATCACCCTGTTCCAAATTATTTGATGGTTTTCATTAAGCATGTTAGACTAGGCATTTATCATACTAATGTCACCTTGTCAATAGTGGATTTTAGTTGCAGGTATTATAACGTGTTATGACAGGATGATGATGAAGGATATGAAGAAGGAGACCCTACTAGAAGGCACCATTGTAGCTACAAAGAAAATTTAGCCAATCAAGAAAAGACAAAGGGACATCTGATTGCAACAATAGCTAGATATCAGGAAGATATTGAAGACTCCCTACCTTCAAGCCTTATGGAGGAGGAATAAGAAGACAATGTTCCATATTTCAAGAAGACACAAAGATAAAAACAACAAGAGTGGCTTGAAATTTCCATATTGTATGCAGTCAACTCCATCAACTTCATGTTGTGTCTTATAAAGGTGTCATGTCAAGATATATATGAGTCATAATTTACCACATCATTTGTGGATAGTGTAATTTCAATATGTGATAAATTTAATGTAAAGTGGAAGTCCAATAGTCATCTATAGAATGTGAAAGGTAACGAAGGAATCAAAAGGTCATAGAGAAGTAAAAAAAGTCATAAGTGTAGTCAAAGAGTCACAAGGGAGGTGAACGATCACCCCATTTATTATATGTAGACCCTCATAGCTCATGCAAAGGACTCTTCATCTATGCTCCTCCTACCAGGAATTAGAGAGGAAGATAGTTCTTTAGGAGGAGCAATTGGTTTCTCTAACGCTCCAATATTGGAGCTAGTGGTGTTCACTGTACTGATGTATCTTGGAACTTTTTCTTATTTTCAAAGCTGATTGAGATAACACACTTTCATGCGTATGTCGTAAATATTTGTAAGATTATTCTTTGAATGTTTTTTATGTATGTGGTTTTCATCTGTTCTAAGGAAATTGAACTATTTCAATGACTTTGGTATTTATCTTGTTGAAAGTGTGTTGTATGTGTTTTAACAATCATTGCTTTCAGTAGAAGAACCTTGATATATTATGCAACTAAACAATCCATAAGGCATACTCACTTGTTCATATGAAAACATATGCAAATTACTCTCTTATGTTGACCATAGTAGAAAAGGAAAATATCTAAGAACATATGGCATATGGGCCTTATTTTCAGAAGGGCTCCTACACCAAACAGTGTGAAATCAAACTGGGAATTTTCATCAGGGAGCCCCCTTACATGTTGGTGGTATCCAAAACCGTAAACACCTGTCAAACAGTTTAGATTTCATCTCGAGGATATATATCCATGTATTCATTAATAATTCATCTATAAATGAGACATAGTACACATATTTACCCAATGATGGAACTAGTATATGTCCAAAGAAAATATTGTGCATAAGCTCTAATATTCCTTATACCCTCTTAGCACTAGATTAAAAACTCACTCGATTATGCTTCTCATATACACAATATCCACATAAATCAAAATATAAAGATAAATTAGACATACCTTATACCATACAATTACCATGTAGTATCGGAAGGCCCTTCTCTTTAGTATGTCCCAGTCTTTGATGCCACAATACAGTCTTTTCACCAAAGACTACAATATTTTTAGGAACAATAGAACTATTTCACCCTTCAATAGAAATACTACATAAATATTATACAAAGTTCTAGTCCAAACTCCCTGCATCAACACTAATGCTCCTCAAACCATCCTACATGTATCTTTCTCGAACATTGTGTTTACACCTGCATCATCTCTCTTGCTTGCAGAAATTAGATTTCTAGCCAATATTGGAATGTACAGAACACCAAGAAGTGTTTTAATCCTTCCACCTATTAGCTTTAGCTTGACTAATCCTTGTCCTATGATTTATGTCTTATTGTGATCACCCATGAATACATCATCACCGTCACTTTTCTTGTGCTCATAGAACCACTCCCTATGGGAAGTTATGTGATAGGATGTGCATGATTCAATCAACCATACCTAATGATCTACATGTGTGTCAGAAGAATCCAAGTACAAATCCCCACCTTCATTTGAGGTGGTTTTTTCCTCAAAAGGAGAAGCACCATTAGATCCCTTGCCATTCTCAAGAGTTTTAGATCTACAATATTTCTTGAAACTCCCTACTTTTCCATATTTCTAGCATACCTTTACAAATTGAGAATTAGATCTTCCTCTAGATCTATATCTCCTAATTGAGGAACTATTTCTATTTCCATTTTGGAACCATACTCTTACAAACAAGGCATCTCCATTCTCGATCTCCATGTTTTTCCATCTCATCTCTTCTAAAAACAAAGATGAGACTATTTCATCAAATTTCAAGGTAGTTATGTTATTACCTATGGAAATAACAAAATTATCCCATGAGTCTAGTAGAGAACAGAATAAACTGATGCACTTACCTTCATTTAAATTTTTAATAGCCAGATAATGACTAATTTACCAAAATATTGAAGGTGTTTAGATGCTTTGTTACTGAGTCTCCATCTCTCATCTTGAGGTTATACAACTTCTTCCGTAAGAACAATTTGTTTATCAGGGACTTAAACTGATACAAAGTCCCTAAGTTTTCTACAAAGCTTTCAATGTAACTTCTAAAAAATTCAATAATACTGAATCTAAGACACATAGTCATATTGTGCTCTTTTCCTTCTAATCCAACTTAGTTTGGTGTTCTGCCGACATTTTCATTGGTTTAATACTTGGATCACTAGTAGAAAATGATGAAATTAGTGACTAGGTGACTAAAAAAATTGGTCACTGCAATTATTTTAAGTGAATTACTACTAAATTTGAGCAATTTTAAGTTATTGAACTAAAAATGGCTAACTTAAATTGCCAATTTAGTTTAGGGATAAAATATATGACTAGATAATAAGTGACCAAAATAAAATTGACTAACTAAAATGACTAATTTAGTCCAGGAATAAAATATATGACTAGATTATAAGTGAAAAAAATTAATAATGATTAACGTAGATGAATACTATAATCCATGAATAAAAATATGACCAAATAAAAAGTACAAGAAGTATATGAATTATTCATTTATGTTAGTATTTTTTAATTGTGTCACTCCAGAAATGGAAAATTGCAATTTTGATACTAAAGTGTTTCATTTCACTACAGGGGCTTCTAAATCTATTTGTAGTGTTAAAATTTAACTATATAGATTCAATGATTCCGTTAAAGGGGTATATGAATCCACCTATATGCTAAAATTATAGTAATTTTATACAATATACTAGAGTATACATTTACAATATATATTAGTTCTATAAGGGATGAAAAAGAGAGTTTGAAACTGATATAGAATGGGTTTAAGGGTTAATATAAGGAATTTGTTCCTCACATCTTAAAGAGACGACACACTATTTGTTGTGGGGTTTTTGTGGTGTTATTACATACCATGGTTGATTATTGCACTAGATTCATAGAGATAATTATTTTATTAATTTGAATTAAAATTATGTTGATTTAAACTTGGCTAATTAATATAAATCTAGATTACTCTTAAATCCATATTATTCTATAAATAATTCTACATATACATGCATTACAAAAATGTGTACAAATCCTAATAGTACATTCACATTCTTAGAATGTGCACACACTATTATTATAAAACCTTACATACTAAAAAATATTGTGGTTCTTTATGTAGAATAACATTCCATGGCTCCCATGTGCAAGTTGAAATTCAAATATGCCTTAGAGAGACATATCTATGTGGTTGTTTGATATCTACTTCATGTTCCCTGAACTCTAGAAGATTTATTTAGGGCCTACGACCCTCTTTTATCCTCCCCTAGAGATATTACATTCCCCAAGACCCATTCTTATTATGTAAACCATACCAATGGTGACAAAGATCCCCCACAAATGCCAAAAATCCCCTAGAGATGTCATGTGTGGTAATTCAAATACTTGTTCAAGAAGATTGACCATGGGAAGATTAAAATATGACCCAAGCACCTTACGATCATTCCTTCATAAGGATTAAGGCCCCAAGTTCCATACATGGTGTAAAAAACCTCCTAATGATATTGAGGCAAAACTTAGAGGCCCCAAGAATCAACTATGGCACAAAAAACCTTCAAATAACACCCATAACGTACCTGAAGGCTAGCTATATCTTATAAGATAGGTTATGTGTGGTGGTTTGAGGCCTTATTCATATCCATTGAATTACTAGAGAAGTTTTTGTTAGGGACTAGAAATCTTGTTTTCTTTCCCTATCTATCACAGAGGCCATAAAACCCAATCTTATTATGAAGAACATACTAATTGTGCCCATATTCCCATTTTAATATTTTGCTCAATATGTAGATTAAACATGAGAAATAATTGTTTTAGGCCTAGGGCCCTTTTTCATTCCTTGGCCAATATATAAGCCCTAAATCCCATATATGACGTGGAAAACCTCATAATGAAACCCTTATCCTAGACATCAATTCACATCAAGCTGGAGCTCTTTATAATTTCTTGAACTTGACCATTTAAGTTTTCCTAATTTCATTAATTTTTCTTTCGAGAGTAAGAGTTTAGTTTCTCACATATAGATATATAATAATGCCATAAACTATATCTATCAAACTCACAATTGGAAATAAGAAACATAATTCTTTTATATATCTATCATAATATTTATAATTTATATTTTCAAAAATAAAATCATATTTATTAAAATATAGTATGACATACTAATATAATATTCAATAAATAAAAAAAACGACCATGAATTTTAATATATTCTTCAAAATATAAATTAATCAATTGAGTCTCAAGTATGCCTTAAAATAACTTGCTTTTTCTTGGCTAAGAGCTTGTCTTCCTCAAAAGTAAGGAAGTTGACTAACCACCCAAGAGACAAAGCCATCTAGTAGCAGTGAAGGCCTGCCCATTTATAGACCACCAATGGTTCATTTTAGGTTGCCCAATTTTCCTTAAATAACTAGAAAAATTTGTCCTCACTTCTAATTTAACAACTAAATTATAATAATTTTCTACTGTTAAAAAAATATAAATTAATAAATTCAGAAATGGTTTTGTTTTTATTAAAATTAAATTTCTCTAATTTTTAATTAATATTAAGTGAATCAAATTCAAAAATTACATATTTCAAAATAAATAAATAAATAAAATTTACAACAAAATTATTGTTAATACATTTTTTTTCAAAATTACATGATTTTAATGAGGACATAAATTCATCCCGTGAAAATGTAATCCCTCCAAAAAAAAAAAGCCATGTAACTTTGGACTCCCACAATGCTTCCTTCCTTCTGAGTTCAGTTCTTCATTTTTACCCAAAACCTCATTGAACTATTTTTCAGGGTCTGCAATGGCTTCAATATGCGAGTAGTCAGAGTCTTCGGTATTCATTAATCCAATTAAGCATTATGGCACTACTTAGAAGAGGCAGGAAACCCGTTTCACATGTATGCAGGAAACACCAACAACATCAATAGGGCATGATGGTGTGGGGTAGGGCAGACATGATTTGTGGTTTTGAGAATGGTCATCTTCTAGCACATCACCATGTAGATGATCTCCTTGAAGAAGCCCGTTGATGTGGTGCTTCATATGCTTTGTAAGTCAATCATAAAGCTTGGTCATGCTTAGGGTTTGATTCTGTGTTTGTACCCTATTTCTATGGCCTTTAGATTTTTAAGCATGGGAGTTTTGAAACTCGTTGAAATTCATCAAGACACTTCAACAATATTGCAAGGAAATTAAAAGGTAAAATGATTACTGTGTTTCCTTTTATTTCAGAGTTAATATGATTTTTTTATTGCTACATTTCATTTTTTTTATTGATCAGTGATACACAAGAAATATTTCACATGGCCAGAGAGATTCCATAATTTTTGGACTTGCAGTTCTTTATAGCATTCATTAAGAACGCGTTTTCCAATACACTATTAGATCATCCATTTGTTTAGGGTGTGTGGAAGACAATTTGGGTATCTAGATAAGTCTTTAAATACATGCTTTGGATGCAAATGATACTCTGTGTTTTCCTCTCCTCTTATGCCACTGTCACAATGCCCAGCCAATTTATTGGTAGCTATGAACACCAAAATCCAATTTATCATGGAGGGAGAGAGTTTGAACCATGTATCTCCCTTGAATTAATAAGGCCTCATAAATACACCAAGGTTATCCTTGAATTCGAGGTTCATACAAATAATTTTTTGAAATTTTTGGTTTTCAAGTCCGATGGCCAACAATAAACTGCCCAAATCAGTGGAAAGTTGTCCATTCACAAAGGGGGTTTTCTATTGTAGTTACACTTCTTGGTTCTGGGCCAAAAATCAACACAAAATAAGCCTTTTGCATCATTTATCAGACACAGCTAAGCCTCTCCAAATGTTTACTATGCACACAACTAAGCCTTGTTATGCTAACTGCATTTTGTTTTGTCAGTCAAAAATGCTTTCATTAGATTTTCAATACAATACAACTTACAAAGAGCATCATGGCAGCCTCCGCTCTCTCATTCTGACCAGACTCTTTGAGAGTGGGGGTTGGGACATACCAAAAAATACAATTAACACATCATTTTGGAGGTCATTCAAGCCTAGACATAACTGGCATAAACAAAAAGAAAACCATAAGTGATAGTTGCATATGAGGGTGGCGGGTGAGGGGGAAGTACATGAGGAGCAATGAAGAAGCTAAGATGATCATGGATATGGAAGTTAATATGCTACACGCTTGCTCCCATACTGCGAAGGTGGTCGATTGTACGACGATGCTGATGTCAGTGACTATTCAACTGCTCCAATATCTCATTTTGGCTATATTGGATGTCCTCTGAATAGGCCATAGTCTCATTATTGTCTTCATACATGTGATCTCAAAAGATATCCATATTGATTTAGATTTGACGAAGTTGCACTGCAGGATATTCCAGAGTGATTGGAGCTACCACATGGACATGCGAATGAATTGGAGAAACAATCGTTGTTTCCTCAATGTTCCAGCGACTAGAATTGGCCGCGGATTCACTATGTCTAGGCTCAAGACGCCTCTCTTGTTGATGATCCCCAACCCCACGACACGGTCGACCCCGTTGACTGGGCATTGAGAAAAGAGGTAAATTAACCAGAGAGAAGGGGGAGTCTCCCCGAAAAGAAGGACACTTGCAATAATAATAATCAATACTTGGGTTGCTAAACCACCTCCGAGGAGATTGTTGCACCAGACCAGTCACCACCCTCCTGCAAGGCCGAGATAAACAACTGCTAACCACAAAACGTGGCTTTCACCCCCCTCTGCTGCAACCACCCTAAGTGCACTTCAACCCATAAAGGCACACTGTATATGTCCCAATCACACTGAGGCCGACTTTACACTACACAATTCCAAAGGATAGCCACACGGATCCCACAAATTCACACTCAAGCACCACCAGATGGGTAAGGTTCTGAGAAAACCACCCAACATAAATGGGAGGTTCAAACTCCTCAGCCCACACACAGCTCACCACCCTTTGATAGGAATAAGACAAACATGATGCGGTCCACACCGGACGGCCTTCACCTCTTCTGTCGTCGACACCCTAGGTGCAATTAAATCCACTAAGAACCAGTATTTTTAAAACTTTTCGATCCTAACCGGTAACCAGTCAAGCCGGCTGGTCAGCAAGGCCACCGGTTCGAACCGGCTAAAAAAAATAGTCAGTAAGGTGCTTTGGCCAATTTTTGGCCCTAATCGGTCCTAACTGGCTGGTTTAGTCCTAAATCGGCCAGTTACCTACCATGCCAACCTCCACCATTTGTATTGCTGGTTTGTTTGTGGGGATCCTATCTCTAACATGATTGGAACCTTGGAAATTAATTGTATGAGGATGAATAGCATTCTCTCTCATCACTTGAACCATATATGCATGAGATTTCAGATCCAAGAAAGAAAAGTGTGATGAAATGTTGTTGTAGCACCCCATGTTTCTATTAAATAGTATGCATGTCATCATGTTTCAAATGAAGCACATTGTGATGATGAGATATACTTGAATGAAGGCAAGGGTTTGGTAAGTCATATTCCCTTCCAAGTTTTTGAATTTAGTAATGATTCTTTTAATGATTTGGAGAGGGTATATTTTGTAGAAGAACCCTGAAGATGAAAACCTTTTAGGTGTTATCATTCCCTCATGTAATGGAGAGCATGATGGCCAAGAGGATGAGGAGTTTAACACTTTTTTTATTGTAAGGCATAGATGGCATTTGTATTACTAGTTTGTTTGTGGAGATCCTATCTCTAACATGGATATTGATAGTTTAATAAAGAAATGTCTAATTGGCATACTCAATTACTCCAATTCTAATCAGTGCCAAAGACCATCTTAGGAAACACAGAGAAAGCATTGTAGGGTCTATCTTCGATGATCTTGGAGAGCCAAACATGGTTGAGGCAGATGAACCATTTTTCATTATTAATGAACAACCATATATTTTCATTGTGGTGATTCAGTGCAAGATAAATGGTTTTTTTTTTTATGGAAATAGAATTTTTACCCAAACAAATTGTTTATTTGAGTCATTGCTTATGTATTTTACTATTTTGTCTATGATATGTATTTCACTTAGTTCCATTTTGATATATTACCTTTACATGGTATATAAATGAGAAAACTTTGCATATTTTGTCTCTATTGGAATCATGGTTTTAGATCTTCAAAATAGTTTTGTTTCATTAAAAATTATTTTTTTAATGTATTTTTGTAAAACTAGTACATTTAGACCTAGCCAGTCCCGGTTTGACCAGTTTCGGTTGTTAAACTGGTTCATTAGGTGGACCGATCCAGTCACTCGTTGCGGTTTTTAAAAAATTGCTAAGAACCTACTAGTTTCTGCCCGAGCACCACCAAGTGCCCAAAATTCTAGACTAACCATCATACAGAGAGACGAAGAGACTCACACTCCTTATCCCACATGTAGGCAAGAAGGCCTGGCAAGAAAAATTCCTTTTGCTTGAACCAGTGATGGGCCAAAGCTTGGTGGTGGATCAACTTCATGCCTATTCATGTCCCCGGGTCGCAAGGGAAAAGCAATCCATGAACCCCAAACCACACCATAGGGCCTTGATTCCCAAAAACGCCTCTCAGCCAAGGTCAAAACCCCGAGGAGCCACCATGGATATAGACCCACACTCCCTGCGTACCAAAACTCATCTCCCAATCTTCCACTCTAAACTTCCTTCGTGATCAACTTGAAATTATAAACATAGTAGGAGCCTCCCACATGACTTTGGATTGAATGCACTAAGTTTGCATGAGTGTGAAGTTATGAAGTGCATGGAGTCAAAGTAGGTCTCGAGGGTCACTCTGGTGCCACTTGTACCACAGTCCAATCACCTCCATCAGGGGGAGGAGATCCTTTTTTTGTGAGGTCGTAAAGCACCTGAGCATTCCTAGGGTCTAAGTTAGTTGTACCGAGCACCTCGTGTGAAGGGGAGGTGAAATCACGATACTTATGTGATGCTATCTTGTTAGCCAACCTATCTACCACTTTGTTACCAGCTCATAGAACATGACCAGTAGTGACATAATAAAATCTTTCAATGATATGTCTTATGCATTTGATCTGAGCCTCTAGCTACCCATTCTTGGCAATTCTAGTGGTAGGAAAACCATTAATAATCTTCTGGGCCATCTGGATGACCAATTTTGTGTCTCATATGATATGAACATTGTGACAATCCATATTCTAAGCAGGGGAGAGGCCTTTCTCAAGAGCCATCAATTCTGCTACATTGTTTATTGTGGAGCCACATAAGGCAACATAGATCCCAAAGGGAGAGTCATTAGAGGACCCTAGGATACCCTCGTACCCAGCAAGGCCTGGATTCCCTTTAGAGGCTCTGTCGAAATTGATTTGAACAAATCCTTCTAGGGGTAGTTGGAATATAGATGGTGAAGATATAGGGGGGGTCTTTTATAGAAGGCGTTTGAGGAATGGACATGTTCTGAGCCAGGTTAAGGGATACAAGGATGGATGTCTCATGCAAGTTGGCCTTACAATAATCCAGATCCCACCTCTTTAACATGATTGTCTCCCTTGTGTTTTCTTTAAGAAGACCCCAAGTATAGGCACTGGAAGAGGGTTAGTCTTGAAATATAGATTTGTTCCTTTCTTTCCATACGTTCCAAAGGATAAATCCTAGGATTATGCTCCAAGCTTGCTTAAAAATTGGGTTTTTGAAATAGTTGTTGGGCCACTGCTCAATCATAGCGAGAAGGTCCTCTTGATGATGATATGTGGTTCCAAAGAGATCAACAACAAGATCCCACTTCCCTAGCAAAGGGGAAAACAAGTAGAAAATGCTCCATAGATTCCTCATAAACTCAGCATGAAGGGCATTGAGAGGGACTGACAAAGTCGTGTTTCAGCAGGCGGTCCCAGGTAAGGATCTTCTTGTGCCCTATCAACCATAAGAAATGAGTGACTTTGGGCCATACATTGCCCCCCCCCCAAAAAAAAAAAAGTTTGCTCCATATTTTTCATCTCGGCATGTTGTGGGCTTGAGTTTTCTTAATGTAGGCCTCTTTAAGGGTGAAAGATCACGTAGATGAGTATTCCTAGCATAGTTTATCTTGTTCCACAGAGAAGGGGATGCATCTATGTTGCATCTACTGCATAAAGTGCTACCAATCAGCCTAAGGGACCTCTATATTCCAATCAAATTCAGATTTCCATTGTTGCCATGCATGTAGAGCCTAGTTCTCAATCCAGTAATCAGCTATACGACCCTTAGAATGAGGAAGAAGCAAGAGGTAAGGAGCCTGTAGAGAGGCTTCTTGAGCTATATGTGGTAACTGTTGCCATGATTCCTCTCAACAAAGCATTGTTTTTCCATTTTTGATTTCCTAGAAGAAATGGTCCACAATGAGGTGGTTATTTTGGTTAGCCAAGCTCCAAATGGCAGAGCCTTGTGGGTAGGGAGTGATCTCCTAGTAGCATACTCTAAATTCTTCTTTGACCATACTTTTGGGTCCAAATTTGTTTCCATTTCTCTGTTCCTCCCTGTATCCAATGCCACCATAGCTTCATCCCTAGTGTCATGAAAAGATCTCTTCGATCTCTCAAACCAAGACCCACCCGGTCCTTGGGAAGATAGTGTTTTTCCTAAGAAACGAAGGGCCATTTCCATTCTGGGTTTGCACCTTGCCATAGAAGCTACCTAAAGATAGAGACCATTTCTTGGTATATTCCCTTGGGGTAGGGAGAAAAAAGAGTTGATAAATAGGGATCGCTTGTAGGACCAACTTTAAAAGTGTAGCTCAACCAGCTAGATTCATAATTCTAAAGCTCCAATTTGACAATTTTTTCATTATTTTGGTGCATAACTCCTTCTACTGGCTAATACACAGAGGATTTACCAACAATATAATTCCCAGATACTTTTACAGAAGGTCCCCAATAAGGAATCCTAGAATACGGGCCAAAAACACATGAATGGGCCAAGGAGTATTGAAAAAATAGACATTGGAATTTTCCTTGTCCAGAAGCATACTTGAAGTAGCCTGGAATTATTCTATAATTCCATCATACATTAAGGCTTCTTGAACCATCACTACCCCATAAATTTATCCTCCACAAATTCCTCATGGGTCATTGAGATGTTAGTGCATAGGAATTGGATGCCCTTTAGATCATTCTGCAATTTTGCTACCTTAATCGCATGACTGAAGCCCTCAGCTGCTAGAATAAATAGATATGGAAAGAGATGATCTCCTTGCCTGAGTCCTCAAGCGGATCAAAAGGTAGGGGAAGGGGCCCCATTGACCAAGATAGAGAAGAGAGGGGTAGAGATCATTAAGTAAATCTAGTGCAACCATTCATTTGCAAAGCCGAAAGGTTGCATCACCGAGATGAGGTAAGACCAACTGAGATGATTGTAGGTCTTTGAGAGGACCAAGTTAAGCAGCATTCCCCTTTTCTTTTGGCTCATGAGAGAATGGATGACTTCATGAGTGGAGACTATACTGTCGAGAATTTTCTGCCCCTTGACAAATCCAGATTGCTCTTGGTTGATGATGTGGTGAAGGACAGGCTTCAATCTTCGAGCTCGAACAAAGGACGGTATTTTATAGATCACATTGAAAAGGGAAATCGGTCTAAACTGACCCAAGGTATTTTCCTCTTTGGTCTTAGGGATAAGGGTGAAGAAAGTAGCATTGATACAACACCAGATTTGTGCCTTTGGCGAGACTCCTCCATAAGATCTACAATCTCAGGGCATAGGAAAGGCTATCATGCTTTGAATAATTTTGAACTGAAGCCATTCAAACTAGGAGCCTTATTAGAGGGCACTTCCTTCACCACCACTTCCACCTCTTCATACGATACATGTCGCACAACAGCCTCATTCTGATCCTCAGTCACAAGCTAGGTAATATGACTGGTGATTCTCTCTATATCTTTGGCTATGCTGATATCTTCTTTAGTTAAGAGAGAAGAGCTGTAGGAAATCAATTCCCTCTCCATATCTTGGTGGTCTTCTAGGGGATCCCCATCCTCTCTAGTGATAGAGATCATTCAATTATGTTGGTGATGATTGATCATCGATCGGTACAAGAATTTTGAATTCCGCACTCCCTCTTGAAGCCATTGGATTTGAGATTTATGACGCCATAATGTTTCCTCCTAGATCCACCTTTCCTCTATTTTGGCTAGTAGGTGTCCTTCTGCATTGCTAAGTCCTCATATCGACCATCACATATGATCTACATTTGGAGCTCCTCCATTCTTTGCTTAAGCTTATGATTCTCACTTAGGATATCCCCAAACTCCTCTCAGTTCCAAACCTTGATCTTTAATTTCAGAGCTTGGAGTTTTTTCTTAAAATATTGCATGGGTGTCCCTAGATGAGCTTCTAGGGTATTCCACTAAGCTTCTATCCTCTTAATGAATCTAAGATGTCTTAGCCAGAAGCTTTTGAAATGAAACGAATTCTTTTTTGGGGGAGAGAGGGTCATCATCATTAGGAAAATCAGCTAGTGATCAAAGCCTAAAGACGGAAAAATAGAATCCTCAATGAGAGGGCCTTTTAAGAGTAGCTCTTCTAACAAGAGGAAGTGATCAATTCAATAGGTGATCTAGTGCATGCGTCCTCTCTGGTTGTTCCAAATGTGTAGTCCTATATTCATTTGCATGTATGCTAGGTGGAGATCATCGACCGACTCATTGACGGAAATGGAGCTTGAATCGAACCTTATGACACCTCCCCTTTTCTCTTCCAGGTTCCAAATAAGATTGAAGTCCCCACCCAGGATCTAGAGGGGGAGGATATTTGAGGGCACAAGGCATAAATGTCTCTGATGAAGTACTCCTTGGCATGAGCAGTGGAAGGTCCATAAACTATCATCAAGTTGAGCCAGACATCAGAGCCAATGGGCCGACATGATTCATTGAGAGAGTAGCATAGTCCGATCTAGTATTTGAACATTACTTGATGGGGATTACATAATATCACAATTCTGCCAGCCATTCCTATGGCGTATATCATCATAACTTCGTTGAACTTCTAGATGTATTGAATTGTTTCCAACAATTTATCTACTACCATTTTGGTTTCCTATAACAATACAATATTTAGTTTAACTTTATTGATTTTATCTTTCAGATATAGGAGCTTACCTTTTCTATTGCAGCCCCAAATTTTCCAAGATTATTTTCATTGAGATGGTTGGATGGATCCAAGGAAATAATTCGTCAGTTTCCCCATTTGTCTCGAATTGAGCAAAAATTTGCCTACTTCTCTAATCACCTCCTTTATTGTCTTGTGAACCTTCTTTCCTTTTTCTGGAGCTATAGAGTCAGGAAGAGTTATGGGCAACAAGCTCCCTTCCCTACCAAATCTAGAAGTTTTAGAGTCACCTCACATGGGTATCACAGTGTACAACACAGACACATAGATCCCCTAAAACAGAATACAGAGGACACACACACATATAGTTTTTTATTAAATCATAGAAATGATATATAAACCGAGATGTAAATCGTGTTTTCTAAGTAAAACATAAATGTAACAATTTCCATTAAATTCATGGGTATTAATGTTTAATTGAAATGTCTTCACAGTTACTACCATAAAGGAGTTCCTCTACTGATGGTTGATTGTATCCTTTAGCTAAGATGCTATATTTTTAAGTTTTATGTGCATGAAAATGTACTATTGAAATTGATAGTCTTCTTGTATTTGAAACCTAAACAATAATTTTGACTTGATTGGCATCTACGGTATGGAACTTCATGCTTTGATTGTAAATGATTTGTATTATCATCTTCAAGGAGAGTTAGAAGGTCAAAAAATTCCCCCATGTTCCTTTCAAAGAGTTTCAAATTACCTCATAAAGTTGGAGATAGATCAAATTTTGCAAACTGATAAACAGTTATGTTTAAAAGAGCTTCATCCATTGTGTGAAGATAAGTATATTTACAATACCAAACCTCTTGACACATAATTCAGTATAGAGTGGTGGTCTCACTCTGATGACAAAGGATTCACAGCTATAGAAGAAAAGGCATTAGAAATCTTTAGCTGTGTAAACAAGGCCTCTTATCTTGCAGATCTATAGTTGAATGCATTAAAGACATGAATGACTGTGTTAGCCTTCTCAATATTCGACAAAAATGTTGTAAGTTAATTTATGCTTGAGAACTATCATACTTATCCAAAACAGTTTATGTGCTTGTTACGTCTCTAGACTCTACCTACATTCCTTGTTTCTAGTATAACATTTATGGATCAGTCCATTTTGGTGCTTATCCTTCTGTTTATAGGACCTCATATTGTGTCTTATTGAATAGGGGACAAAGTTGGGATAAAAAAACATAAATGTAGCCTTGTTAGAATAATCAATAGGCTTGTGCGTTGAAGATCTTTTCAATTATCTATCAACATCAATGCAGTTGTTAGGCCATGTGATCCAACAAATTACATGCTAAATTTTCGCTAAAAACAAGCCCAACTTTTTCTTATTTCTGTGATATGGATGTCCAGCTATATAATATCAACAAAAAATAAGATGCAAACTTGGACACTCTATGCAAAGGAGATCAAAACAGTGATCACAATTTTAAGATCATTGATGGATATCAAGCCATTTATTCCAGATGGATTTGAAACAATGCTTAGATGTCTCCTGGAAGTGCTTCTAACATTATTAGAGCTTATTCATTCTCAACATAAAAAGTACCAGGAAAACAGAGAATGAAAGATAGATAGGAATAATGTGGGATATGTCATTTCTCATGTTTCTCTTATGAGTTTGGGATTTCTACATGTTCTTTGTAGTTGTGTTGAAAAAAACAATGTTACAAACCTATATTTAGTTCTAATTGACATGCTCTTAAAAGGTTTCTTGACAGCTAATACCTAGATGCTTGTTTTTCAAAAGAATTTTCCCACACAATGTGTAATTAGTCAGCTTCGACATGATAGTTGGAGAGATTCAGCTCCTGTAATCTTGAATTTTTAGAATGTGTTAGAGGAGGTGTTGAGATGTTGCAGTCTGCTGGGATTTTTTTAAGCTTGTCAACATTTAGTCACTTCTTATGGTTGTTGAAGAAGAACAATGATATAAAAAGACATGTATTTTTATATTTTTTATCCTCTAATGTGTCCAAGTGGTTTTGTAAATTCCCTTTAGTAATTAGAGTACTGTCTCTCTAGGTAGTAGGAAGTGACATTATTTGTTGAAAATATGGAAGGAACATTTTCTCTATTTAAAGAACCAACTTCTGTAGGTACATGTATTGTAGTATGATTTGTCCTCTAATGTGTCTGAGTATTTTTGTAACTCTCATTTAGTAATTAGAGTGTTGTCCTTTGAGGTAATGGGAAGTTATGCTAGTAAAAAAAAAAGGAAATTCTTTCTGAGAGTGAATACCAAGATATGTGCAAAATGGTTTGATAATCTTTCCTAAAGTTTGCTTGCCCCTTTCCTGTAAAATGGCCATTCTCCAACAAATCAGATAGGAATTTATTCAGAGCATTAAAGGAATGGAACAATGGTGGTGGCATAGCATTCCATCGACCTCGCTAGTGAATTTCCATCCTATTGGCTAGTATCATATGCTTTTTAAGTGGAGAAAGTACTTCAACCTATGACTGTGTTCTATCATTTGATATAATTTCAGTTAGAATGAGTCGTAAAACCATGAACTATGGTGTCATATTTGTGGTACAAGACTGATTGCAACTTACTTATATAATCAAGTGGTGGTACAATATCATTGCAGGACAATTTGGGTTCGGAAGAATGGGCAGCTACCATATATACTCTTTTAAGGTCCGCAATTCAACAACAAAACATTGCCACTTAATGTGATTCTTGCCACTAGGAATCAAAAAGTGCATTTGGTATTGGGAAATGGTACATGTTTAAAAATTCCACTTACAAATTTCTCAGGAACTAGGAAATGGCATGACACAATAATTAATGTGTAAATGAAAGGCTACTTTAAATGCATTGCAAAGTAACTAATCAAACATAGGAGTATAGGAATAACAAAATTTTAAAAATAGTACAAATATAATTGCCTAAATTTACTATGGGAACAAGTTTTGAATCAACTTTTGTATTACAAAAGACTCCACATATATTGTGAGGACTTAGCCAACATGTAATGTTTTGTAGCCACAACATATTTTATTGTGGATTTCTAGGACTCTTCTCAAGATTGAGTAGATATAGGTGTCGATAATGTCTTGATAGAAAGTTACTTTTGTAGTATAGCACATGAAAGTGCATCAAGGCATAAATAATCTAGGCTTATTTGATTGAGCATATATGGATGACCATCATTAACTCTAAGTTTCCATTAATTCATACATATGCTTTTGGTACCGTCAAATTATTTGTGACATTTTCCTATGTGACATTATGTTTGACATCTTCCACTTATTTTTGTTGCCATGCTATTTGCTAATAATCCAAGGTTGAACTTAATAGGACCCCCTTCTTCATTGTCTGATGGTTTTCTGCAGTAAGAAATATGGACATAACCAGTCTAGGATAGATTAGATTCCTTACTCTCCAATTTTTTATGTGTTGACCTTTTGATCACAGGGACAATAGCGCCATCAACATTCTGTATAGGTAGGTTGTCAATGCTTGGAGGGGTTTGTGAGAGGGAGAAGGCATTATTCCTTACAAAAAATGAGAGATTACATTTTTTTTTATCTCAAGTGCATCCTTCGCAGTGAGCACTGGCCTGACATACATGTACTAGTTTGCAACTAATGCCAACAAGAGCATGCATTCTAGCTCCCCAACGAACTTTGATGTCATATGCAAATGCATTGAGAAAGGATAAAGCTGCAATTCCAAAGATATTATTATGAGTATTTCCATATCTAACATTTTATGATAGATGTCTCCTAGAAGAAGATCCAACTCTTTTGTCTTTGAAGTACAATAAAAGTACACTTCCTGATGTTCCTTTTCACCTGCATCAGCAAACTCTGTGTCTTTAAGATTTTCCAGTTCACTATCATCGAGTTTTAGTTCAGAAAGGCACAATTTATAACCAACTTGACGTATATACACAATGGACCCATGTTTAGGATTATTAGCTTGGCATGGGAAGCATTTTAGCTCAAGTGTTGAAACCTCCTCAAGCAAGTCCTTGTATATTTACTGCAATTCATCCAACTCTAGACAAATCCTCGATTCAATCATCATTCTGTATGTGTTTCTATTTCTTTGATTAAAGTCAAAGACTCCCTTTATCAGTTCAAACTTCATAGATATGGAAAATCTCAATTGTAATGCATGTAAAAGTCTATCTTACAATATTCCAATTGAAAATTGCTGTATGCTCATGCTATCTTTCTGAAATCCCAATTTCAAAAAATTTCCTTTCATTTAAAATGGAACTCATACTCTTTCACATTGTTGTCCAGTCATCCAATGTTGATAGATAACTTGTACACCAAAATCTTGAGTAGATGTGGAATATCTTTCAAATTTTTCAAAGTGTTGTTTAGGGCTAGCATCATTTCATCATAGTGATGGCGCAATGGTATAGTGTTGAGATGACCATTCAAAATATTGAGATCTAATACAAGCCTTAAGAGCCAAGTCTTTAAAAGACATCAACTGATGACAATGACATAGTTGTTAAACATGCCAAATAACAAAAATCCTTCCTTTGCATTGTCAATTCCCATGCTACTTAGATGCTTATCAACTTGAAAATTTTGCAAGGCATCATAACCTGTGGCATCAACTTTCAGAAAATTTTTTTAATGAGATCTCTGAAACCCTCTCAAATTTTATTGGTGCAGTGTCATATTCCTTAATTTCAATAGTTTTGACAAGAATCTATTATGTAGCCTAGCAAGAAGGTCCCCATCAGCATGAACTTTCACATCACTTTTAGTGTTCATCATGGAATTGATTTGTTCATGAGCACATGCACAAACCACCAAATGCTCTTGTTCATTAAAAAATTCCAAACACTTGTTCAAATGCTTAACATGGTTCAACTTGTTGTTTGGGACCTTTGAAAGTAACAACCTGTGAGCCAACCAATAATCAAGGCTTTCAACAATTCCTAAAAAGGTAGCTATTAGATCACCATAATATTAGACTTATCATTTCCAAAAAATTTGCAGCACATACAAAGTTCAGGTGCAATAAATAAAAAGATTTCATTGTTTATGTGATCATCCAGAGAAAACTTGAATACCTATTCCAAGATTGATAAGACTAAAGTGTCCTACCCATATAAGCATCTGCAAGAGCTCTAGACAAAATTTGCAGGAAAACATCTCTTTGTCATAAAAGTCTTGTTTTGAGAGCATCCTGGAGTCTACATTTGCATGTACGTCTTCAGCTAACTTCCCATTTACAATGTAGATGCAGGAGATAGAAGATGGTAATGATTTTGCATGATATTGCTCGCAGAAAATCAATATTGCAAGCCCCCAAAAAAAACTAAAATGCAATGAGACGTGTTGGTATCCAGTGAATTCATTTCTTTGGTATTCTTAGTGTAAGTGTTTCGATGCCCAAATTTTGTTGGGGTTGCATCCAAAGCACTAGATTGAAGAATAATTGGTCTGACTTCATGTAGACATGGTAGAACAATTGATCCAATGGCTATTGATTGAATGCCATATAGAAATACCTTATACTCCTTTGAGAGCACACACGTATGTAGAAGCGTATGATTTTGAAGCCCAATTCAACATTGTTCAAGGCGGGTTGGGTCATTTGACAAAAATGGTACAAATGCCTGATATTTCGTAATGTCTGGCTTGCCCTTCATGCAACAATATGCATATGCCTTGAAAAATGTGTGAGGTGCGAGAAGTCTTATTTTCACCTTACATCCAATTTGTTTTACAAATGAAGGGTAATAAAGGCCTCTAGATGTTAACAATGGTGATGCAACCAAAGTTTGAGTCTACCCTCTTTAGCACATAGAGGAAACCAGTCCAAGATAAATTAGATTCCTTGGTCTCCAATTTTTTATGTATTTACCTTCTAATCACAGGGACAATAGTGCTAGCAAAATTCTGTGTAGGCAGGCTGCCAACGCTTACAGGGTTTTTGACAGGGAGAAAGCATTATTCCCTACAGAAAATGAGTGTTTTCCTTTTTTTTATCTCAAATGCATCCTCTGCAGTGAGCACCGTCCTGACATAAATGTATTGGTGTGCAACTAATGCCAAAGAGAGGATGCAATCTAGCTCCCCAATGAACATTGATGTCATATGCAAATGCATTAATAAAGGCTAAAGTTGCAATTCTAAATCTCTTATTATGGGTCTTTCCATATCTAACATTTTATGATAGATGTCTCCTAGAAGAATACCTGACTATTTTGTCTTTGAAGTACAATAAAAGTATACTTCCTAATGATCCTTTTCACCTACACAAGCAAACTCTATGTCTTTAATATTTTCCAATTCATTATCATCGAGTTTTAGTTTGGAAAGGCACAATTGATAGCCAATTTGGGGTATATACACAATGGACCTATGTTTGGGATTATTAGCTTGGCACGGGAGGAATTTTAGCTCAAGTGGTGAAATATCCTCAAGAAAGTCCTCATATATTTCCTTCAATTCATCTAACTCTAGACAAATGCCAGATGCAATCATCATTCTATATTTGTTTCTATTGCTTTGATTAAAGCCAAAGACTCCATTTATCGGTTCAAAATTCATAGATTTGGACAAGCTCATTTGTAATGAATGTAAAATCTTGTCTTACAATATTCAAATTGAACATTCCTGCATGCTCATGATGTCTTTCTAAAATCTCAATTTCAAAAAAAATTCCTTGTATGTGAAATGGAACTCATACTCTTTGACATTTCTGTCCAATCATCGAGTGTTGACAGATAACCTAAACACTAAAATCTCGAGTAGATGTGGAATATATTTCATAGATTTCAAAGTGTTGTGCGGGGATGACACCATTTTGTCACAATGATGGAGGAGTGTTATAGTGTTGAGATGACCATTCGAAATGTTGAGATCTTATATAGGGCTTAAGAATCAAGTCCTTAAAAGACGTCAGCCGATGACAATGACACAGTTGTTAAACATGCCAAATAACAAAAGTCCTTCCTTTTCTTTTCCAATGTGCATGCTTCTTGGATGCTTATCAACTTGAAAAAATCGCAAGGCACCATAACCTATAGCATCAATTTTCATTAATTTGTTTAATGAGACCTATGAAACCTTGTCAAATTTTATTGGTGCGATGTCATATTTCTTCATTTCAATAGTGTTGACAAGCATCTCTTGTTGTAGCATAGCAAGAAGCTTACCAATAGCATGAACTTGCACATCACTCTCAGTGTTCATCATGGATTTGATTTTTTCATGAGCACATTCACAAACCACCAGATTCTCTTGTTTATTCAAAAATTCCAAACACTTGTTCAAAAGCATAACATGCTTCAAACTGTTCTTTGGGACCTTTCAATGTAACAACCTGTGAGCCAACAAATACTCAAGGCTTCAAGCAATTATTGAAAAGGTAGTTATTAAATCACCATGATTAGGAATATCAGAGTTATCATTTCCAAAAATGTTGCAATACAGAAGAAATTTAGGTGCAATAAATAAAAAGATTTCATTGTTTATGCGATCATCCAGATAAAACTTGAGAACCTGTTCCAAGATTGATAATAGTAAAGTGACTACCCATATAAGAATTTGCAAGAGATCTAGAAAGAATTTGTAGGAAAGCATCTCTTTGTCATAAAAGTCATGTTTTGAGAGCAACCTAGAGTCTACATTTGTATGGATGTCTTGAGCTAGTTTTCCATTTATAATGTAGATGCAAGAGCTAGAGGATGGTAATGATTTTGCATGGTATTGGTCACACAAAATAAGTATTCAAAGGATCCAAATAAAACTAAAATCTTGTATTCCCAATTGAACCATGATGAAACTAGACGTGTTGGTATCCAGCGAATACATTTCTTTGGTATTTTGGGTGTAAGGGTTTCCATGCCAAAACTAAGTTGGGGTTACATCCAAAGCACTAGATTGAAGAATAATTGGTTTGACTTCATGTATATATGGTAGAACCACTGATCCAATGGTTATTGATTGAGTGCCATCTAGAAATAACTTGTACTCCTTTGAGAGAACAGCCGTATGTAGAAGTGTATGATTTTGGTGAAGCCCAATACAATATTTTTCAAGGAGGGTTGGGTCATTTGACAAAAAGGGTACAAATACCCGATATTTTATACTACCAGGCCTGCTCTTCATGAAACAATATGCTATGCCTTGAAAATGTGTGAGCTGCAAGAAGTGTGATTTTCACCTTACATCCAATCTGTTTTTCAAATGAAGGGTAATAGAGGCCTCCAAATGTTAACATTGGTAATGCAACCAAAGTTTCGGTCTACTGTCTTTAGCAGACAGAGGAAACCAGTCCAGGATAGATTAGATTCCTTAGTCTCCAATTTTTTATGTATTGACCTTTTGATCACAGGGACAATAGTGCCATCAACATTCTATATAGTCAGGGTTTCAATGCTTGCAGGGGTTTTCGAGAGGGAGAAGGAATTATTCCCAACAAAAAATGAGTTTTTTTTTAATATCTCAAGTACATCCTCTACAGTGAGCATTGGCCTTACATACATGTACTGATGTGTAACTAATGACAATGAGAGCATGCAGTCCAGCTCCCCAACGAACTTTGATGTCATATGAAAATGCATTAAGAAAGGCGAAAGCTGCAATTCCAAATCTCTTACTATGGGTCTTTCTATATCTAACATTTTATGATAGATGTCTCCTAGAAGAAGATCTAACTCTTTTGTTTTTGAAGTACGATAAAAGTACACTTCATGGTGTTCCTTTTCACCTACATAAGAAAACTTCATGTCTTTAAGATTTTCCAATTCACTATCGTCAAGTTTTAGTCTAGAAAGGCACAATTGATAACCAATTTGAGGTATATACAGAATGGACCCATGTTTTGTATTATTAGCTTGGAATGGGAGGCATTTTAGCTCAAGTTTTGAAATCTCCTCAAGAGAGCCCTCATATATTTCCTTCAATTCATCCAACTCTAGAAAAATGTGGGATGCAATCATCATTCTATATTTGTTTCTATTGCTTTGATTAAAGTCAAAGACTCCATTTATCAGTTCAAACTTCATAGATATGGACAAGCTCAATTGTAATGCATGGAAAAGCCTATCTTACAATATTCAAATTGAACATCCTTGCATCCTCATGTTATCTTTCTAAAACCCCAATTTAAATTTTTTTCCTTGTATGTAAAATGGAACTCATACTCTTTGACATTGTTGTCCAATCATCCAATGTTGATAGATAACCTGAACACCGAAATATTGAGTAGATGTGGAATATCTTTCACGGATTTCAAAGTGTTGTGCGAGGATGACATCATTTCCTCACAATGGAGCAATGGTATAGTGTTGAAACGACCATTCAAAATGTTGAGATCTAATATATGCCTTAAGAATCAAGTCCTTAAAATACGTCAACCCATAACAATTAAACACTTGTTAAACATGCCAAATAACAAAAATCCTTCCTTGGCTTTGCTAATGTCTATGTTGCTTGGATGCTTATCAACTTGAAAAAATTGTAAGGCATCATAACCTATAACATCAATTTTCAAAATTTTGTTTAATGAGATCTTTGAAACCTTGTCAAAGTTTATTGGTGTGGTGTCATATTCCTTCATTTCAATAGTGGTGACAAACATCTCTTGTTGTAGCATAGCAAGAAGATCCCCAACAACATGAGCTTGCACATCACTTTCAGTATTCATCGTGGAATTGAGTTGTTCATGAGCACATGCACAAACCACCAAATGCACTTGTTCATTTAAAAAATCCAAACACTTGTTCAAAAGCTTAGCATGATTCAACCTGTTGTCTGGGACCTTCGAAAGTAACAACTTGTGAGCCAACCAATATTTAAGGCTTCCAACAATTCTTTAAAACGAATTTATTAGATCACCATGATTAGGAATATTAGAGTTATCATTTCCAAATATGTTGCAGTACATACAAAGTTCAAGTGAAATAAATAAAAGGATTTCATCGTTTATGTGATCATCCAAATAAAACTTGAGAACTTATTCCAAGATTGATAAGGATAAGGTGACTGCCCATATAAGAATCTGCAAGAGCTCTAGACAAAATTTGCAAGAAAACATATTTTTGTCATAAAAGTCTTGTTTTGAGAGCAACCTGGAGTCTACATTTGTATGAATGTCTTAAGCTAATTTTCCATTTATAATGTAGATGTGGGAGCTAGATGATGGTAATGCTTTTGCATGGTATTGCTCACACAAAATCAGTATTACAAGGCCCCAGATAAAACTAAAATCTTGTATTCTTAATTGAGCCACAATCCAACCAGATGTGTTACTATCTAGTGAATTCATTTCTTTGGTATTTTGGGTGTAAGGGTTTCCATTCTCAAAATTCATTGGAGTTGCATCCAAAACACTAGGTTGAAGAATAATTGGTTTGACTTCATGTAGATATGGTAGCAAAATTGGTCCAATGGCTATTGATTGAGTCTCATCCAGAAATAGCTTGTATTACTTTGAGAACACACACATATGTAGAAATGTGTGATTTTGGAGAAGCCCAATCCAAAATTATTCAAGGAAGGTTTGGTCATTTGAAAAAAATGGTACAAATACATGATATTCTGTAATGTCTGACTTTCTCTTCATGAAAAATTATGCATATGCCTTGACAACTGTGTGAGCTACAAGAAGTCTTATTTTCACCTTACATCCAATCTAGTTTACAAATGAAGTGTAATAGAGGCCTCTAGATGTTAACAGTGGCGATGCAGCCAAAGTTTGGGTATGCCCTCTTTAGCACACAGAGGAAACCAACTGCCCATTGGCATCATATACCTCTTGACCATTCACTAGGTCTACATAGTTAAACTTCCAAGATTCCACTGGTATTAGAAAATATTCATAATAGACAAACACCTTATTTTTCTTTGAACCAGTAGAATTATACCTATCAGCAACAGAAAGCCCCATGAGGTTCTTCTCATTTTATGCCTAGAATATGTTAGAATACAGTTGCAATGTACACTTTTTGTACTTGTTTCCAGGTTCCAAGGCTTGAGTGTACCATCAATCAAAGCTGAGGAAAGGTTGGTTTAATCAAGAGACTTGATATTATCCACAGTTTCCTATGATGTGCCAAAATTTACCATGTTGTTTTTATCTTTCGAAGATTGTCTCAATATATTTTATAATCTATAGATATGTATGCAAGTAACCAATGCAGATCCTGGTGGAAACTAAAGAACACTTTCTTCCTGATTAATATTCCAAAGTTTCACATAGCCATCACTCATTTGCACAATGCTCATTTCCAATAAACCATTGAAATTTGTTAGACTGTCAAGCCTTTTTGATTGCTTAGGAATGGGTTCCAATATGTTGGTTTTAGTGTTTATTCCATTATTTTGATATCGTATACTACCATATCATTTTACTTCTGGCATTTTTTCAAAAACCATGAGCCACTTAACTTGTAGGATTGGGAAAATTTGTAGTTTATGTGTATAATGATCCACCTCTTGTGGATTATGGGACTTTAGCTTCTTTTCCTCCAAAACGTCTATAGGAGTTGAGAAATTCTTAGAGAGACTACAACCTCACATTTTAAGCATATATCTTCCCTTGCCTTGATCGTAAACTATAATTGTGCTGTCAAATAATTGAGTAGAAGGATTTTGGTCAAAAAATAACGAAACTAATTCATCTGTCCTATACTTTTCTTCAACAGGGAAAATTCCTCCAAATTTTTCCTTGATATCTCAATCTTCGAATTCACCTTCAAATATACGTGTTCTCTCTTTTGTAGGATTTAACATCTTCCCCATACCTTTATTTACCTTTTAGCTCCCTCTAGATGGATTTTTCAAAGCTTCAACTACATCTGGATCCTCTATGGAATTAACTGCTTCCATGTCTTCGTCCTTATCTATCTTCTCAACTAAATTTACTAAGCCTTAAATCCTACTTGTATCAACTTCAGGTTCATCATTACTTCTGCCCTTCTTGGGAACCCTTGATGATGCCCATGCTTCCAAGAGTTTTGTTACCTTTATGAAGGCTTGGCTATAGTCTTCAAATTTTTTATTTGGAAACATTTTCTTTTCTTCCTAGTTACCTTAGACCTTTTTATTCTAGTTCTAGAATTCCTTTTCAATATGTTCTAGTTCCATAGTTGGCCAAGAGCATGCTATGATACCATTGTGATGTACCAATTCTAAATTATGCATTTTTTTCCTTCATTAACAAACTTTATTTGACAAATTTTTACAAAAAGTTAGAGTGCAATAATTTCATCAAACAATTGGCATGCACAGTAAGGGAAATACTACAACAAGAGGAAATAAGAGGCAATCATTAATTTTATTTCTTAATTTAGATAGCTATTACAATATAGGAAGATCAAGGAAACTAGAACTCACTTGGTGACAAATTTTGACCAATCTCGGCCCACTAGTATAAAGTGGTATAAACTCAGAAAGAAGGTACAAAATGTTAGTCTCCTTCACAAATTCTGAACCCTTTAATGATGTTTCTCTACTTCAGGATATGATGATTGATCTCCAATCTATCATCTTGAAAACACTGATATATGGTGCCAAATATGAGAAAAATCACCCCTGAAATCTCAACCCTCCCTTGGGAATATATTATTATCATATTAGTCTTCTTCCAAAAGTCTTCTATTGAACCCCATTACCAATACATATTTCCAATAAAAAATGCTATTTTTATTAAATACCTTATTTAGAACCCCAATTCATATAAATGCCCCCATATAACTGCAATATATTGATTCTATTTTTTAGAATTGTAAAGTGCCTTTATGAATTAATGTTCTAAGATTGTGGTCAACAAGGTGAAGTACTTCTGCATAAACATTGGATATGTTTGTTTTAAAAACCAATTTCTAAACTTAACAATGTAAACTTTGAAACGGGAACTTTGGCAAAAAAGCCCCAAAAAAACATCAAAAACATTGCTAAAAACAAAAAGTGTGTATATTGGAACGATGTTTTTATTTTTTAGGCGTCAATTTTGAACATGTTTTAAAAGTGGGAGTGACTACGAAATTTACTATGAAATTTTTGTGCAAAATATAGCTTCAAAATGAAAGTGATGATACTGGAACAATGATTTTTTTTTTAGGCTCAATTTTCAAATTTTTTTAAAAATGCTAATAAAACCAAATTTTTATGTGTCAAACAAAGTTGTTTATGAGGAAAAAACACATTAATGTTTTTGGTAGAATATCATTTTTCTTTCCTAAGTATAAATTTAACATGTTTTCAACCATAACATGCTAGATACAAAAGAAATTGAAATTTTTTCAACTATAAAATTAAAAAATCATGACATTATGAACAAATTACATCACTAATTGAATTCAAAACTCATTATTTGTATACTGAATAAAACATACATTATATCTATAATTTAAAATTGCATTGTAGATATTTTAAACAATAAAATTTATCATAATTAAGACATATAATCCAACAACATAAAAATTCTTCATAAATTCTCATTTAACACCATATGGAAAACATTAATTTTATTTGAAGACACGATGCATACATCAGTTATATAAACTGTCTTAAACAATTATTCAAAATCACTCATATTTTTTTGCACACCATCAAAATTCACATCTTCAGATGAGTGACTGGATGCTAATGAAGATGTTCCATATTCTTCTCTTTCATCAATTAGTGCCCCATCTGAGTCCACATGCATGCCCAACATTCCAGGTTTCAAAATTCTTCTAGATCTATGACTGGTTTCAACAGACTCCTATGTCAACGTTGTTCCTTTTGGTAACAACCTTTTCAGAATCTCTATCATCTTGAAGCGAAGAGTTCCTCTCTTTGTTAAATTGAAGTCATAAACAAGTATGTCAACATACTCCAATTGTAATATGTCTGTGCGGCGGCAATTTATATTTGTACCATTTCTTTTTATTTTTCCACCATTTTTTTGTCAACTACCATCTCTGGCTTATACACACCATTGAATGGGTGTGTATTCGTGGCATATCAATGTACTTCAACACCTGTAACATCCTCATTTTCTGTAAAGACCTTTATAACTTTAGCAACCCAAAATGGATAGTCATTGGGATCTCCATATGCTAGCACTGCAATCATGCAACCCTCCTTAATACCCTGTACTGAACCCCTATAAAGGTCTTCCATGGCTTCACGTAGTGCACGAGATCTTCTGGAACCAATATACACCTCTCTTTTCCTTACGTGTGAAGAATTAATAATACCTTGACTTTGTTGTTGTTCAACAATGTTTACTTCCTCATGTTCATTCAACACATTTTGTGGCCAGATAAATGGATTTTTCAAAGGTATATCTTCATTTGTTGTTGTTGAAATGATATCACTTTGATTATTGAAAAATGACTTCCCACCAAACTGAATCAACAATGTCAAAGTACTCATATGTATATCTAATACATTTTTTAATTTCTTCCAGGCAATCAGAATAATTTATATCTCTATTCTATCTACGTGCATTCTGAACTTCACCAACTGATTGTACTAACAATATTTTTGATGCAAATATTGGATGATCTGGAATGAACTTCAAAAATTGAAAACCTAATGACGGTGCCCATTCTGTAGTAGTTGAAAACTTCTTGCCCCATATTAGTGTTTTCCCATCAATTTTTTTGATACAAAATTGATGTTGGAAGCTAACGTCATTAAGTTGTTCAATTCATTTCCCCTCACCATATGATCCCAGAATAAACCTTTGCATGTCAACAGTTTCTTCCAACACATCAAATGTAGGCTCTGGCATGTATGATTTCTTAATACATTCAATTAGTGATGGCAAGCTCCCAACTTCCTTCCTCCTCAATGTGACTGAAAAACGACTGAACATCTGATCAATATGGTCATGTGTGTGCCCAACAAGAAGGAAACCAACCTTTACCTTTTGAAAAATTCTCAATTCAACAAGCATGTTTAGATATCCAAAAACAACTTGATTTTTGTTTTCACGGCAAGTGTTGTCCAATTCTAGATACAAAACTTCAGGAAGAGTACCAGACCAATGAGAAATCACATCATGAATTATGGTTATGGTAAGATTTGCCTCATTATGAATATTTGGAGTTGTGAAGTACACCCTTGGCAACATTTTCCCATTGAAGACTATACAACCGACCAAGTGAAACTGAATAAAATTTTCCTCCTGTAAATTTTTGGGTGTGCAAACAAAATGTGGTAAACGTGTTTTCTTCTGGTCCATACCATCAATTATCAAACCCAAATATTTATTTGGATTATCATAACACTTCTTTCGATGCTTGTACAACTTCTTCCTTTCATTTGTTTCTTGTTCACGATGATCCTGAAGTTCTTTGACAATTAAATCTACACAACATAAAAGAAATTCATTAAGAAATATGTTTTCATAGTTGATGACTATACAATTTTAAAAGTAAAGTTATGAATGCTTACCTCTTTCTGACCCTTCACATTTGGCCCTTTTTCATTTTAGAGAAGCACATGTACTGCAAATCCCCATCCTTGTCTTCTTAGGAATACAGACATTGTTGAATTCTTTCTTCCATACTTTCACAAAATATTGATATGTAATAAACTGGCCATGTCCCTTAGCACCTTTTGCGTATTCTTTGTATAATTTGTAGATTTCTTGTCTTGAAAAATTATCTAGAATATGTATTATCTCTCTATTTGGCATACACTCTCCATGCTTTGAAAATAAATCTTTCATCCATGACATTGCGGTATTTGATAATGGCCCAAACTGTCTTTTATGACGTACTTCTGAATAAAATGTGGGATCTTTTTCCAAATTTTCTTGAATTCTCGAGAGACGAAAATTCCCAATCGAATGAAACATTTTGAAATCTTTTCTACAAATAAATAAAGTCCTAATATGACAATCATAACTTGACAATGTAGATTGCATGCACCCAACTAAATATGAATTTTGCATGCTTTTATTCATTGACAAATATC